>JABUQX010011473.1:7500-10000 GCA_015478945.1 Trachelipus rathkii | reverse complement strand
TATATAATATATATATATATATATATATAAATATATATTATATATATATTAATTATATTATATATATATAATATTAAATATATATATATATATCTATATATATATAAGTCGTTTCAACTGATTTAAAACTAACGAAACACCTTAGAGTAGACCGCTAGATTATCAGATTTTGGGTCTCTCAGCCTATAGGTGGACGAAAGCGGGGTGGGGGTATTCGTCACGCTCTCAGTCCCATCGGCTCGAGCGCCTAAAAATTGAAGTTCAAGGAATCATATATTTTCATTAAAGGTTCGAGCCCCTATATTTTTTTACATTCTGGTTAAAGCTTTTACTGGCGCTGATTCCAATATGTAATTGGTTTATTCTGTAAGTGTTTTATACCTTTTCGAGATATATCTGTGCCCCTAATCTGGAGTTTGGCATATATTATATATATATATATATATAATATATATATAATATATATATATATATATATATATATATAATATATATTAATATTATATATTTATATATATATATATATATATTATATATATATATATATATATTTTGAGGTATTATATATAATATATATATATATATATATTATATATATATATATATATATATAGTATATTTATATATATATATATATATATATATATATATATATATATATATATATATATATATAATATATTTATATATATATATATAATATATTATATTATATAAATATATATATATATATAATATATATATTATATTATATATATATATTATTATATTATAAAAAAATATATAGTATATATTATTCTGAGTATATATATATATATATATTATATATATTTATAATATATATATATAATATATATATATATATATATAATATTATATATATAATATATATATATATATATATATATTTATTGATGCTGGTTGTCCGTCGGTGAAGTTCCCCTAAAAAACAGCACGAAAAGAGAAGAAACCAGTATTAGGTATATGAAAAAGAAAACCATAAAAATATGAGGAATATGTTTGTCTTATGATTTTGAGAAAGAGAAACGGACTTGGAGATGAATTTAAAAGAAAAGAAGCAGATATTGAAGCAGTGATAATTTCAGAAATTAAAGTAAAAATAATGTTGAATAAAAACAATTTTCTGCTTAAAAATTTCATAAAATATCAAAAAAGTTTTTATTACATTTATGACAACTGTTTAGTGAAGTCCTGAAGTAGTTGACGTTTGTTTTTGTAGCATAAATACAACAATTTTTTTGGGCAATACTTCAAAATATCGATATTTACATATACTGTTCTTTTTCAAATCTACTCAGAAATGTGAGTGTGAAAGAAAACATCCAGGGCTTTACCCATAGAAGACGGGATATTTTAACAACTGCCAAGGGGTGTGAAACTGTGAACCCACTCAAATGTTTATTTTTTCTTCCCATGAAGGAAGGTATATATATATATATATTTGTAAACCTAACAGACTTTAACAACGAGCCATAAATTTTGCGCGGGAGAGAATGTAAGCGCACGCTCTATTATTCAATGAGATTGAAGTTGGTGATGTTTATTCCTTAACAAGAACATCATGACAGATCTATTTGTTGCTATATAATGCAAAAGATGTGATATTTTTTTCAGCACTAATAATGTGAGAGTATTGTTAATTCCATTTCATACAAAGGATAAAGATGTTAAACACAAGTTGAAAAACATTCAACAAATTTTATTTACATAAACAATAATAAATTATAGATAACATATCTCAGGAAACGACTTACAATTACCACCTTTATTAACAAACAAAGCAATTTGAGAAATTATATATATATATATATATATATATATATATATATATATATATATATATATATATATATATATATATATATATATATATATATATATATATATATATATATTTACATATATCATGTCCATCCTCCCTCATGATCGATCACCGATTGTAAGCGAGACGGCATGTTGGTAATACAGTTTTCCCGAAGGGTCGGATATCACCTGATATTCTCCCACGATGTTTTGGCATGTTCATCAAGGGCTAATCTTGTCCTTTCTTCCTGGGGAATCCAGTCTCGAACAATACACCCCCAAAGGTTCTCAATGGGATTTAGGTCACATTCACGACTTGGCCAAGTTAGAAGTTGAATTGTTCTGTCGTGTTCTTGAAACCATTGGGTAACCCTTCGAGCTGTATGTATAGGGCTATTGTCATGCACATATAAAAATCTCTCAGGGTCTGGAAATAAAAATGCTCGAACAGTTGGTAAGAAAACCTCTTCTAATATTTCTAGATATTGATCGGATGTGAACCATCCATTTATGGTCGTGAGTTCTCCAAGAGAAAAATAATTCATCCACTCCCAAACGTTGCATGTCACGTGCCCACTTCTGGCTTCTTCATATATGTTGCACGGTTGATAGCGCATGTTCAGTCGCCAACAATGCAGTGGACCGTGATCCGTAGATGAAAAGGTTTTCTCATTGC
>JABUQX010011472.1:32500-48505 GCA_015478945.1 Trachelipus rathkii | reverse complement strand
AAAATTACGCTTTTTCTTAAATTTTCACATTACAAATTTAGAACTCTTAAAAGTACGTTTTTTCCTAAATTTCAACATTTGAAATTATTTGGTAAATCTTAAAAATGTGAGTTTTTAACGGTATTTCAGCATATTTGACAAAATAAATGTGTTTTCATTAACAATATGCAATTTCTAAAAAGCTCTGAAAAGTGAATTTATTAATAGATGTTGCTGGAGTGTCTTAAATATAGACGCTATTGAGTAATGAAATTTCCAATATTTGGTTTTTATATACGACAAATATTTCATTAGTTGTGAAAACCTGTTTTAATAAAAAATTTTAACTTCTAAAATTACGCTTTTTCTTAAATTTTTAAATTTTCACATTACAAATTTAGAACTCTTAAAAGTCGATTTTTCCACTCAAACTTTCAACATTTGAAATTATTTGGTAATTCTTAAAATTGAGTTTTCAACGGTATTTTCAGCATTTGAAAAAATAATGTGTTACATTGAAATGCAATTTCAAAAAGCAGAAAAGCGAATTTATTAATAGTTTTAGGTGTCTTAAATTGACGTTTTTTAATGAAATTTCAATATTTGTTTTTTAAATACTAAATATTTCTTTAGTTGTGAAAACCTGTTTTAATAAAAAATTATAACTTCTAAAATTACGCTTTTCTTAAATTTTCACATTAAAATTTTAGAACTCTTAAAAGTACGATTTTTCCTAAATTTCAACATTTGAAATTATTTGTTAAATCTTAAAATTGAGTTTTTAACGGTATTTTCAGCATTTGAAAAAATAATGTGTTTCATTGAAATGCTTTTTTTAAATAAGCTAAAAGTGTATATATATACTTATTGAATAGTTTTAAGGTGTCTTAAATTGACGTTTTTTAATGAAATATTAATATTTGTCTTATTTATATACCTAAATATTTTCTATATTCTAGTTGTATGAATTATCGTCGGTTTTAAATAAAAAATCTTAACTTTTAAAATTACGCCATTTTCTTAATTTTCAGACATTACAGAATTTAGAACTCTTATTAAAAGTAACGAGTTTTTCCATGAAATTTGCAGCATTTGAAGAATAAGATTTTGTAAATCTTAAAATTGAGTTTTTAACGGTATTTTCAGCATTTGAAAAAAATAATGTGTTTCATTGAAATGCAATTTTAAAAAGCTGAAAAGTGAACTTATTAATAGTTTAAGGTGTCTTAAATTAACGTTTTGTAATGAAATTTCAATATTTGTTTTTATATACCAAATATTTCATTAGTTGTGAAAACCGGTTTTAATAAAAAATTTTAACTTCTAAAATTACGCATTTTCTTAAATTTTCACATTAAAAATTTAGAATCTTAAACCAAGTTCGATTTTTCCTATAAATTTCCAAACTTTGGAATTTATTGTAGGTTAAACTATCTTTAAAATTTGAGGTTTTTAACGGTATTTTTCAGCATTTGAAAGAAAAATTAAGGTGTTTCATTGAAAATGCAATTTTCAAAAAGCAAGAAAAGTGCATCTACAGAATGGTTCGTTATGGTGTCTCACTTTCACACCATTTTTACTGAATACTCATATTAATTTTTGTATATTATATAAAAAAATATTTCTTAGTTGTGAAACCTGTTTTTAATAAAAAAATTTACTTCTATAAATTAACGTATGTACTTGGTATGACTTTATAATTATTATTCACATTTACAAATTTAAAGATTATATCTAAAAGTACGATTTTTGCCTAAATATTACAACATTCTTGAAAATATTTTGGAAAATTGTAATAGCAAATGAAGTTCTTATGAGCGGTAGCTTTCAGGCACCTGATAAAAAAATTTTTTTTATTTGAAAATGCTATTTATCAATAAAAGCAGAAAGAGAAATTTATAATAGTTTTTTAGGTGTTTAATTGACGTTTTTTTAACTGAAATTTCAAATATCTGATTTTTATATATACCTAAAATATTTCATTAGTTGTGAAAACTCTGATTTTATAATAAATAAAAATTTTAAACTTCTAAAAAATATACGCTTTTTCTTGAATTTTCACATTATCAATTTGAATACTCTTTAAAAGTACTTACTTTTTCCTAACATTTCCATATATGAAATTACTTGGTAAATATCTTAATAATTAGAGTTTTAACGGTATTTTTAGCATATGAAAAAACAATGTGTTTCATTGATATAGCGGTTTCAACACGGTATAAAGTGAACTATATTAACAGAATTCGTAATGTAAGGTGACATAAACTGAACGCTATTAATGAAATTTCATTAACCCTTTCGCATTTTACAAAAATCATTATCAGCAATTCATTAAAACCAATGTATTTTAATAAAAATTTTATAACTTCTAAAATTACGCTTTTTTTTACTTAAAAATTTTAAATATTACAAAATTTAGAACTCTTAAAAGTACGATTTTTTCCCTCAATTTTAACTCTAGATACAGTCTTTCATTGGTAATACTGAGTTTTTCTTCTCCATTGTTTCACATTTGAAAATAATTACTGTGTGTACATTGAAAATGCTAGCAATTTCAAAAATGCAGAAAAAGTGAACTTATAAATAGTTTTAGGTGTCCTAAATTGACGGTTTTTTTAAATGCAATTTTTATTAATTGTTTTTAATATACTTAACGTTTATTTAAATATAAGAAAAAACCTCTTAATAATGACAGATTTTAATTCGCTTAAAATTACGCTTTTTCTTAAAATTTTTTCATCATATGTACAAATTTAGGGAACTCTGAAAAGTACTGAGTTTGTCCTAAATTTCAAGCTCATATTTGAAATTATTTGTAAATCTTAAACATTGAGTTTTTAAAGGTATTTTTACAGCATTTGAAAAAATAATTGTGTTTCATTGATGGCAAAATTAAACAAAGCAGAATAAAGAGAATTTATTATTGTTTTCGGTGTCTTAAATTGATCTTTTTTTAAATTGAATTTCAATATTTCTTTTATATACTATAAATTATTTTCATTAGTGGTAGAAAAACTCTGTATTTTAAATAAAAAATTATATAGACATCCTAAAATTACGCTTTTTTTTAAATTTTCACATTACAAATTTAGAACTCTTAAAAGTACGATTTTTTCCTTAAATTTTCCAAACGCACTTGGAAATTATTTGTCTAAATACTTAAATTGAGTTTTTAACCGGTATTTTTCAGCATTTGAAAAATAAATGTGTTTCAACTATGAAGCTATTTCAAAAAGACATAATATGTTAATCATATTATTAATTATTATATAAGATGTTGTCTTATCTAATTGCTTTTCTAATATGAAATTTTCCCACTATTTGTTTTTATATATACCAAATATTTTTCATAATTAGGTGTGAAACCTGTTTTTAATAAAAACAATTTTATACTTTTAAAATTACGTCTTTTTTTCCTTACAATTTTCCACAATTACAAATATTTAGAACTCTATTAAAAGTACGATATGTTGTCACCACCTATAAATTTCAACATTTGAAATATTTGTTTAAATCTTAAGAGTTGAGTTTTTTTATAAACGGTATTTTCAAGCATTTGAGAAAAAATATAAAATGTGTTTTCATTGAAATGCTTATCTAATTCAAAAAAGCAGAAACAGTTATTTTATTATAGTTAACGGTTGTCTAAAATTAACGTTTTTTATGAGAATTTCATATTTGTGTTATATTTAGTGTCCAAATATTTCCGTAGTTTGTGAAAATATACCTGTTTTAATAAAAAAATTTAACTCTTCTAAAATTACGCTTTTTCTGTAAAATATATTCAACATTACATGATTTAGAACTCTTAATAGTGATTTATTTTTTTAAATTTTCACAATTTTTTGAATTAATTTGGTAAATCTTAAAACTTGAGTTTGTTAACGGGTTAATTTCAAGCATTTGAAAAAAATAAATGATCGTTTCATTGAAAGCTATTAATCAAAAAGCAGAAATAGTGAGATTTTATTATAGTTTCTAAGAGATGTCTTACAATTGGACGTTTTAATGAAATTTCATATTTGTTTTTATATACCAAATATTTCCATTGAGTTGTGATAAACTCCTGTTTACAATATAAAAATTTTATAACAATTCTTAGAATTGAGACGTTTCATTTTCCTTAAATTCTTTCAACCGTTACAAATTTAGAACTCTTTCAAAAGTACGATTTTTCCTAAATTTTCAACATTTGAAATTTAATTTGGTTAAATCTTAATGAGATTTATTTTAATCGTATTTATTCACCCATTTGAAAATAATGTGTTTCAATTAAAATGGCAATTTCAATAGCTGAAAAGTGAATTTATTAATAGTTTTAGGTGTCTTAAATTAACGTTTTTTAATGAAATTTCAATATTTGTTTTTATATACCAAATATTTCATTAGTTGTGAAAACCTGTTTTAATAAAAAATTTTAACTTCTAAAATTACGCTTTTTCTTAAATTTTCACGTTAAAAATTTAGAACTCTTAAAAGTACGATTTTTCCTAAATTTCAACATTTGAAATTATTTGGTAAATCTTAAAATTGAGTTTTTAACGGGATTTTCAGTATTTGAAAAATTAATGTGTTTCATTGAAATGCAATTTCAAAAAGCACAAAAGAGAGTTTATTAATAGGTTTATGAGTCTTAAATTGACGTTTTTTAATGAAATTTCAATATTTGTTTTTATATACCAAATATTTCATTAGTTGTGAAAACCTGTTTTATTAAATAAAAAACATTATTAACATTCTAAAATTCGCTTATCTTCTTACGATTTTGTCGACATTTTTCCATGATTTCAGGACCTCTTGAAAGTTACGCATATTTTTTCCTAATTTTCACATTTGGAAATTATTTGTTAAATCTTAAAATTGAGTTTTTAACGGTATTTTCAGCATTTGAAAAAATAATGTGTTTCATTGAAATGCTATTTCAAAAAGCAGAAAAGTTAATTTATTAATAGTTTTAGATTTTTAAAATTAACGTTTTTTAATAAAATTTCAATATTTGTTTTTATATACCAAATATTTCATTAGTTGTGAAAACCTGTTTTAATAAAAAAATTTAACTTCTAAAATTACGCTTTTTCTTAAATTTTCACATTACAAATTTAGAACTCTTAAAAGTACGATTTTTCCTAAATTTCAACATTTGAAATTATTTGGTAAATCTTAAAATTGAGTTTTTTAACGGTATATTCGTATTTTCAGCATTTGAAAAAATAATGTGTTTCATTGAAATGCTATTTCAAAAAGCAGAAAAGAGAATTTATTAATAGTTTTAGGTGTCTTAAATTGACGTTTTTAATGAAAGTTCAATATTTGTTTTTATATACCAAATATTTCATTAGTTGTGAAAACCTGTTTTAATAAAAAATTTGAACTTCTAAAATTACGCTTTTTCCTAATTTTGCACAGTTTCCAGCAATTTAGAACTCTAACTTAAAAGTACGATTTTTCCTAAATTTCAACATTTGAAATTATTTGGTAAATCTTAAAATTGAGTTTTTAACGGTATTTTCAGCATTTGAAAAAATAATGTGTTTCATTGAAATGCAATTTTTTAATGAAATGGATTTCAATATTTGTTTTATATCTCTTAAATTGACGTTTTTTAATGAAATTTTCAGAGTAGATTGAATTGGACGAGGTACATATATTTTCACTTAGTTGTGAAACCTTTGTTGAATATAATAATATTTAACTACTAATGATTTTACGACCTTTTTTATTATTTTATACCACATTACAAATTTTAGAACTCTTAAAAGTAACGATTTTTTTACTATAATTTCAACATTTGAAATTATTTGGTAAATCTTAAAATTGAGTTTTTAACGGTATTTTCAGCATTTAAAAAATGTGTTTCATTGAAATGCTATTTCAAAAAGCAGAAAAGTGAATTTATTAATAGTTTTAGGTGTCTTAAATTGACGTTTTTTAATGAAATTTCAATATTTGTTTTTATATACCAAATATTTCATTAGTTGTAAAAACCTGTTTTAATAAAAAATTTTAACTTCTAAAATTACGCTTTTTCTTAAATTTTCACATTACAAATTTAGAACTCTTAAAAGTACGATTTTTCCTAAATTTCAACATTTGAAATTATTTGTTAAATCTTAAAATTGAGTTTTTAACGGTATTTTCAGCATTTAAAAAAATAATGTGTTTCATTGTAATGCAATTTCAAAAAGCAGAAAAAAGAATTTATTAATAGTTTTAGGTGTCTTAAATTGACGTTTTTTAATGAAATTTCAATATTTGTTTTTATATACCAAATATTTCATTAGTTGTGAAAACCTGTTTTAATAAAAAATTTTAACTTCTATAAATTACGCTTTTTCTTAAATTTTCACTATTAAAAATTTAAAACTTTAAAAATAACGATTTTTTCTTTAATTTAATACATTTAAATTATTTTTGTAAATTCTTAAAATTAGAGTTTTTTTTAACGGTTTTTTTTCCAGCATTTGAAAAAATACATGTTTTATATTGAAATGCATCTCTCAATAAAGCAGTAAGATAAAGTGAACTTATGTAATAGTTTGTAGGTGTCTTAAATTGAACGTTTTATTAATGAAATTTCAATATTATGTGTTTTATATACCAAATATTTCATTAGTTGTGAAAACCTGTTTTAATAAAAAAATTTAACTTCTAAAATTACGCTTTTTCTTAAATTTTCACATTACAAATTTAGAACTCTTAAAAGTACGATTTTTCCTAAATTTCAACATTTGAAATTATTTGTTAAATCTTAAAATTGAGTTTTTAACGGTATTTTCAGCATTTGAAAAAATAATGTGTTTCATTGAAATGCTATTTCAAAAACCAGAAAAGTGAATTTAATATTAGTTTTAGGTGTCAAAAAAATATAAAATTGACGTTTTTTAATGGACTTTCAATATTTGTTTTTATCGAGTACCAATATTTCATGATAGTTAGTGAAAATACCTGTGGCATATAAATTAGCTTGCGATAAAATTACGCACTCTTTTCTTAAATTTCAGATTAAATTTATGAGAAAGAACTTCATAAAAGTAAAGATATATTCATTCCTTAAAAATTTCAACATTTGAAATATTTGGTAAATCTTCAATTAAGAGAGGTTTTTTTTAACTCGGGTATGGATGATTACGTAGACATTTGAAAAAGAAAATGGTGTATCTTATGAACAGACCTAATACGTTAAATATATAGCAGAAAAAGTTAGTTATATTTAATAGTTTTAGCTGTCTTAAATTGAACGTTATTTAAAGTGAATATTTCAAATCTTCCGACAATATACAGATAACACCGGATGAGGCAGGGATGCAAGCGGAAGGCCCACAAAAATAGGAGAATGACCGGAGATGGGGTTTGACGAGACCTTGAAAGGCAAAAGGGGGAAGGGAAGGGAAAAAAAGAGGAGGAGGACAGAGAGAGATGAAATTTCCATTAAACGTCAATTAAGACAGCTTAAAACTTTATAATTAACTTTTTCTCGCTTTTTTGAAATTATGAACATTTCAATGAAAAATGTATTGTATTTTCCAAATGCTAAGGAAAATAACCTGTTATAAAAATACTCAAACTTTTAAAGACATTTAATCACAAATTATTTTAAAATGTTGAAAAATTTAGGAAAAATCGTACTTTTAAGAGTTCTAAATTTGTAATGTGAAAATTTAAGAAAAAGCGTAATTTTAGAAGCTAAATTTTTTTATTAAAACAGGTTTTCACAACTAATGAAATATTTGGTATATAAAAACAAATATTGAAATTTCATTAAAAAACGTTAATTTTAGACACCTAAACTATTAAATAAATCCAACTTTCTTGCTTTTTGAAATGCATTTCAATTAGAAACGACATTATATTTTTCAAAAGCTGAAAATACGTTAAGACTCTACCTATTTAGAGAATATTTTAAACTATATAAAATTATCAAATGTATAGAAATTTATGGAAAATCGTATCTTTTAAGAGTATCATAAACTTGGTAATTGTTGAATTTTAATGTCCATAAAGCGTAAAATTTTAGATATTTCTGTTTATATAAATTTTTTTATTAAAACAGGTTTTCACAACTAATGAAATATTTGGTATATAAAAACAAACAAATATTGAAATTTCATTAAAAAACGTCAATTTAAGACACCTAAAACTATTAATAAATTCACTTTTCTGCTTTTTGAAATTGCATTTCAATGAAACACATTATTTTTTCAAATGCTGAAAATACCGTTAAAAACTCAATTTTAAGATTTAACAAATAATTTCAAATGTTGAAATTTAGGAAAAATCGTACTTTTAAGAGTTCTAAATTGTAATGTGAAAATTTAAGAAAAAGCGTAATTTTAGAAGTTAAATTTTTTTATTAAAACAGGTTTTCACAACTAATGAAATATTTGGTATATAAAAACAAATATTGAAATTTCATTAAAAAACGTCAATTTAAGACACCTAAAACTATTAATAAATTCTTTTTTCTGCTTTTTGAAATTGCATTACAATGAAACACATTATTTTTTTTAAATTTGGCTGAAAATACCGTTAAAAACTCAATTTTAAGATTTAACAAGTAATTTCAAATGTTGAAATTTAGGAAAAATCGTACTTTTAAGAGTTCTAAATTTGTAATGTGAAAATTTAAGAAAAAGCGTAATTTTAGAAATTAAATTTTTTTATTGAAACAGGTTTTTACAACTAATGAAATATTTGGTATATAAAACAAATATTGAAATTTTATTAAAAAACGTTAATTTTTGACACCTAAAACTATTAATAAATTCACTTTTCTGCTTTTTGAAATAGCATTTCAATGAAACACATTATTTTTTCAAATGCTGAAAATACCGTTAAAAACTCAATTTTAAGATTTACCAAATAATTTCAAATGTTGAAATTTAGGAAAAATCGTACTTTTAAGAGTTCTAAATTTGTAATGTGAAAATTTAAGAAAAAGCGTAATTTTAGAAGTTAAATTTTTTTATTAAAACAGGTTTTTACAACTAATGAAATATTTGGTATATAAAAACAAATATTGAAATTTCATTAAAAAACGTCAATTTAAGACACCTAAAACAATTAATAAATTCTCTTTTCTGCTTTTTGAAATTGCATTTCAATGAAACACATTATTTTTTCAAATGCTGAAAATACCGTTAAAAACTCAATTTTAAGATTTAACAAATAATTTCAAATGTTGAAATTTAGGAAAAATCGTACTTTTAAGAGTTCTAAATTTGTAATGTTAGAATATATAATAAAAACTTTTCTGCTTTTTGAAATTGCATTGTTATATTAAAATAATGGTTTTCTACAATACTAATGAAATATTTTGTATATATAAACAATATTGAAATTTCATTTATTAAAATCATTAATTAAGACAACATAGAAATACAATTAATTATAATTTAAATAGTTCCTCTTTTCCGCTTTTGAATAGCATTTCATGAAACACGTCACTTTTATACAAATAGACTGAAAATTCCAAAGATGTGGGAAAACAAACTCAATTTTAAGATTTACGAAATAATTTCAAATGTTGAAATTTAGGAAAAATCGTACTTTTAAGAGTTCTAAATTTGTAATGTGAAAATTTAAGAAAAAGCGTAATTTTAGAAGTTAAAATTTTTTAATAAAACAGGTTTTGTAGAAAGGTAAATATTTGTAGGGAATATATAAAAAAAATATGCAGTATTAATTTATTGAAAAACCTTTAGATTTTTTAAAAGGTCTAAAATATTAATAAATTAACTTTTCTGCCTTTGAAATAGAGCATTATCAATGAAACATTTAATTTTTTTCAATCGCCTGAATGAATACCCGTAAAAACTCAAATTTAAGAATTTAAAAAAAATAATTTTCAATAATAATGTTAGAATTACAAATTTTAGAATGAAAAAAATCGTCACTCATTTAAGAGTTCTAAATTTGGAATGTGAAAATTTATAATGTGAAAATTTAAGAAAAAGCGTAATTTTAGATGTTATAATTTTTTATTAAAACAGGTTTTCACAACTAATGAAATATTTGGTATATAAAAACAAATATTGAAATTTCATTTTAAAAAAACGTCAATTCTAAGACGTCTAAATCCATATTAATATACTCTCTGTCATATTTTTGTGCTTTTTAAATTGCATTTCAATGAAACACATTAATTTTTCGAAATGTGAACAATTTTCTTCAAAGCTTCTATATAAATGCCGTTGAATATCAAATAAAATGTTCTTTAAAAGATGACTCTGTACAATTCTAGCGAGATCGCGCGGTAAACTTTTGAATAAATTTCCGAAAGAAGCGTAATTATTTAGAAGTTAAAGTCTTTTTCTTAAAACACGGTTTTCACAACTAATGAAATATTTGGTATATAAAAACAAATATTGAAATTTCATTAAAAACCGTCAATTTAAGACACCTAAAACTATTCATAAATTCACTTTTCTGCTTTTTGAAATTGCATTTCAATGAAACACATTATTTTTTCAAATGCTGAAAATACCGTTTTAAAAAAACTCAATTTTAAGATTTACAAATAATTTCAAATCGCTTGCAAATTTAGGAAAAATCGTACTTTTAAGAGTTCTAAATTTGTACGTGAAACTTTCAAGAAAAAGCGTATTCTATTAAGAAGATTAAATTATTTTTATTGAAAACAAGGTTTTCGCTAAACACAACTAATAAAAGTGAAAATATTATTGGTATATAAAACAAATATTCGAAATTTCATTAAAAACGTCAAATTTAGAGACACCTAAAAACTATATAAGTAAAATAAAATTCTAACTTTTATATTCTGCTTATTATTGAATAGCATTTCAATGAAACACATTATTTTTTCAAAATAGCATATGTAATAATACCAGTTAAAAAACTCATTTTTAAAGAATTTATGGCTCCATAATAATTTTCAAATGTTGAAATTTAGAAAAATCTTACTTTTTTAAAAGTTCTATAAAATTATGTAAATGTGAAAAATTTAATGAATAAGACGTTAAATTTTAGAAGTTAAATTTTTTTATTAAAACAGGTTTTCACAATCAATGAAATATATATTTGTATATTAAAAACAATATTGAAATTTCATTAAAAAACGTTTAATTTTGACACCTTAACTATTTAATAAAATTAAAACGTTTTCTGTTTTTGAAAATAGCATTTCTATGAAATACACATTATATTTTTCAAAATGCTGAAATATACCGATTTAAATATAAACTTCAAATTTTACATTTAACTATTAATTTCAAATGTTGAAATTTTAAGAAAAAATCGAACTTTTAAGAGTTATAAATTTGTGTAATGTGAAAATTTAGAAAATAGTATTTTTAGAATGATTATTTTTTTATTAAACAGGTTTTCACATCTAATAGAGCATAATATAAAAAACAATATTTATATAGAATAATTTTCATATAAAAAAACGTTAATCTTTAGACACTACTAAAATATATTATATAATTACTTTTCTGCTTTTTTTAGAAATATGCATTTCAAATGAAACACATTATTTTTTCATGCTGAAAATACCGTTAAATACACTCAATTTTAAGATTTCACTAAATATATATTGCAAATTTAATTTGTGAAAAATCGTACTTTTAAGAGTTTCTAAATAAATTTGATAGTGAAATATTATAAAAAATGCGATAATTTTTAGTATGTTATATAATTTTTATTATTAAAACAGGTTTTCACCACTAATGAAATCTTTGGTATATATTAAAAATGAAAATATTGAAATTTCATTAAAAAAAAGTCAATTTAAAGACACCTAAACTAATTAAATTAAATTCCTTTCTGCTATTTTTTTAATAGCATTTCAATGAAACTAATTATTTTTTCAAATGCTTAAAATATATATTGTTAAAAATATCAAATTTTTAAGATTTTAACCAATATATTTTATTCCAAATGTTTGAAAATTTAGATATAATATATTATGGTATAAATATTATATTATATGTATATATATATATATATAATATATATAATATAATATATATATATATAGTATACTATTATAGAAAGCAAATGAAGAATATATATTAATATATATATATACATATATATAATATAAGTATATATATATATATAATGTATATATAATATATATATATATGTATATATTATAATATATAATTATAATTATAATAAGATAAAAAGATATATGTATATCATATATTAATTATCAAGTAGGTAAGTTATTAGTAGATAGTATATATATATATAGATATAATAATTCTATAAAAATTAGTATAAAGTGGTTTCAATGATATATAATTATATATATATATTTATATATATCTAATTATAATATATAGTAATTATATATATTATATATATATGATATTATATATATATATATAGTATTATAGATATATATATATATATATATTAGTATATAATATATAATTATAGATATCTATGGAGAGCGAGAGAGGGTAGGAGGAAGACTAGACTCAATTGCTTGTGGTATTGAACGAAACACGTAGTGTTGTTTTCCCGAGGGACCAGGCACTGATGAACTTTGCATTTCTCGCACATGGCACTTGTCTTGAGTTTAATGCAAAGTTTGCATTGTTTCCTGTCCTTGGTAAACATTGGCCAGTGAGACACGTTGTCATACCTGACAGACTCTGCAGGAGCATATTCACTGTTTGGTCTTGGTTTTCTCTTTTCTTCCCTGGTGCTCCTGCCCTAGCTCCTACCGCTGGCTCAAAGCTTGGCCTTCTCTCTGGTAGTGCTCGGTTCTTACCTCTTGGGGTACCCCTAACTTTAGAGTTCAGTAAACCTTCTGCCACCTTGATCTTGAAATCGACAAATGGCATAAAGTTTTTCCTGCTCTCTTTGCTCTCATGCACCCTCCGGTACAACAGCCAGGCATTGACAATGCAAAGGTCTAGCAAATAATTGAAGTTGATCCGGTATGGCTCGATGAGCATATCTGGCAGATCAACTCCGCCCATGTACTTATTATATTCCTGTACAGCAAATGGTCTCTCGATCTCCATATATTTGTGTTCCTTTGAATCCCACCAGCGACACTTATCGTGGGGTTCAACACAAGCAGGGACAGGATGAGAAGGGGTTCTCATCGTTTGGTCTTGGGTTTCTCTTTCTTGCCTTGGCTCTCGCCCCTTACTGGTTCATACCGGCCTGGGCGTCCAGCTTTGGCCTTCACTGAAAGTGGTAGTGCTGCGGGTCTGCCTCATTGGGTACCACACCTTCGAGTTTCAGTAAACTGGCTGCCACCAAGTCGGTCTTTGATCGACGGAAATGGCACTAGAAGCAAGGTTTTTTCGCTGGCTCTCGTGCTGCAGTCTATGCACC
This sequence comes from Trachelipus rathkii, assembly GCA_015478945.1. Lineage (NCBI taxonomy): Eukaryota > Metazoa > Arthropoda > Malacostraca > Isopoda > Trachelipodidae > Trachelipus > Trachelipus rathkii. The sequence continues at coordinate 35,212 of JABUQX010011472.1, read as the reverse complement.
TCCGCTACAAAGCCAGGCCTTGACAATGCAATGGTCTACAAATAATTGAAGTTGGATGCTGGGTAATAGCTCGATGAAGCATATTCTGGGGCCGATCCACGTCTGCCATTGTACCTATATATAGGTTCCTGTTCACGGCAAAGTGGTTCGGGGCGGCTTCCGCTGCTCGATCTCCGTGATTATTGTGGTTCCTTTTTGAGAGGATCCCCACTAGCCGGACACATCTTTATCGTTGGGTCGACACAAGCGACAGGATGAGAAGGGGGTGTGTGCTCGATTCGTTTTGGTCTTTGGGTTCTTCTCTTTCTTCCTTGGCTTCTGCCCCTAGGCTGCCTTACTGGCTCCGATGCTTTGGCCTCCACTATGTAGTGGGCTCGCGGGTCCTTAATGCTCTACTTGGGGTACCCTACTAACCTTCAAGGTTCGAGTAAAGGTGCCTTTCCTGCACTCACCTCGATCCTTAGGGAAATCTGGACAAATGCATAAGTTTCCTGCGTCGTGGTCGTTTGCTCTCATAGACCTCGTTACGGCGTAGCAAAGCCAAGGCGTTGACAAATGCAAATGTCTAGCAAATATAGTTGAAGTTGATCGCTCTGGTAGTAGTCAGTGCGGGGGCTCGATGGAGCATATCTGGAGATCAACTCTGCGCCGATTGTCTGTGTGCAGCTATATATTCCTGTGAATGGAAATGGTCTCATTCCGGATACTCGTCTGCGCATATAGTTTTGGTTGTTGCCTTTTGATTCCCACCAGCGTGACAGTCATAACCGGGTGCGTAAGCTTATCGTGGGGTTAATGACAGTCAGCAGGGACACGGAGGAGGGGGGGTTCGTTAATGGCTCTAGTGTCGTTCGCCCGTGCCGTCGGCATCGAATACGGTCAAATAGACTTCTAGTATATTGCATTTTGCTGCTCATCATCCAGAACGGAAGGGCCTGGATGCAGGTCTGGCCACTATCCCGAGAAGTCGCGTCCATTCCGAGAGAATGAAGGTTATCCTTGATTCTCACCAGGGAAAATGGCGATACGGATGGCAATCAACGTATACCTAAGCTTCTCCTAAATAGGGCTTTCTTCACCTTCGGCAACTAGTCACGATTTGAAGCGGAGGGCTGCTGGCCTGTTGAAGCTGCGGAGGTGGAAGGGGTGGAGGTCGAAATCACATTTGAATCTGACATCTAAAAAAAATTATATATATACTGTATATTATATATATACTATATATATATATATATAATATATATATACATATAATATATATAATTATATATAATATATAATATATATATATATAATATATATATATAATATATATATATATAATATATATTATAGTATATATATATTATATATATATATATATATATAATAATATAATATATATATATATCAGTTAGTATATATAGTTTATATATATATATATAATATATATTATATATATTATTTATATATTATATATATAATTATATATTATATATATATACTATAATATATATATATAGTACTATATATATTATATTTATATATATATATATATATATATATAATACTATATATATATATATATATATATATATATATATATTATTATATATATTAATATATATATATATTATATATATATACTATTTATATATTATTATATATATATATTATAATATATATATATATATATAAACTGTCGAAATATTTTAATTAGGATTGTTAAGTCCTGATGGGTCACCTGAAGAACACGTGAAACGGAGTCTATTTTGGCGGTGATAGACTTATTTTTTTCAAAAAGTTACATGAATAACTTTTTTTATTTAGTCTCTCTACTACATAAAAATGTCAAAAAAAAAAGTCGTGTAATAATTAGATAACACCAACAAACCACCACTTCACCAACACCAAAAAACTAAAAATTGTGGAGCGAGTCTCGGACACCATCTTGACCACGACAGCTGTAGGACACATGAGTAAAATTTTTGGTATGGTTGAAAGTGATTCTACATGAATATAATCGATATTTTAGGCATATTTTGAAAAAAAATCGTAAAAATCGATACATTTTAACAAAAAATATCGATTAAAAAAATATGGGTCACCAGTGACCCATTAGGACTTAAAGGGATAATACATAAGGATTAACTTGGTAAACTTTCTTCAGCCCGAAAATCCTTAGGGATAGAAAAACACCGAGGAAGAGCAAAGTCACGAAATGCAAATTTGATTCAAAATGAAAGCCTATATTAGTATGCTAAGTATTATGCCTATAAATAGAAAAATACGCTGCGGATTGATTCCAAACTTTAAGAAAGGATAGCCCTATGTGACTATTACCTTCGGGGTAAAAATGATGTTTCTAAACCTCAGAGAATGGAAGATATCAGACAGCCGGTGAAGAAACATGAAATTTTATATCTAAATTTTGAAGCAACGATTCTGTAAATATATATATATATATATATATATATATATAATATATATATATATATATATATATATATATATATATTATATATATATATATATATATATATATATATATATAGTTATATATTAGATATGTATATATATATATAATTTAATATATTTATAATTATATTATATATATATATAATATATATCTATATATATATATATATAGATAATATATAATATGTATATATAATAATATATATATAAATCATTATTATATTATTAATAATAGTATTATATATATAATATATA
>JABUQX010011472.1:20000-27500 GCA_015478945.1 Trachelipus rathkii | reverse complement strand
AATACCCGGAAAGGTCCCGAGTATCTCTCTGCCAGTTTTCCCACATTATACTGTTGATTTCTTACTAACACGGCCCTTGCCTTGTGGAGATCTTTCGGAACGAACACATTCTTATTTTTATACACAACCTGTGGTGCCAGAGGCCTACGCATTAAAGCCACTAGTTTCTTCAAATAGGCACTTTGACTGACCGTGGCACTGAGTGCCTCCTTCTGCAATAAGCTTCCTGGCACTGATAAATTTTGGCCAAACATGAGTACACTGGGAGTAACCCCTTCGTCATTTAGAGGGCTAATTCTCAAACAGTACAGTGCCCAAGGCAAAATTTCAGGCCATTTTAACCCTTCATTCTCCCTATCATTGATCATACATCTTAGTGTCACTATGAGAGCTTGATTTAATTTTTCCACTTGGCCGTTCACGTTTGGTGAGTTAGCCGTTGTGACAATCTTATCTATGCCGAGTAGGTTACACACGTCATTAAACAATTTGGCAGTGAACTGGCTTCCCCGATCTGAGATGAGCCTTTTTATAGAGCCACAGAACGGAAAAATTTCGCCCACTAATACATTTAACACCGAGTCGACCGTCGCCTGCCTAAGAGGGTAGCGAAGGGATACTTACTAAATCTGGTCGATTAAAAACAAGCAGATAAATTGAACCCATACTATACGGAAGGCTCTTTCAACAAATCTACATGAAGGGTGTCGACTTCTCCGAGATTCCTTAAACCTACCGAATCTGGAGATAAATCTTTTTTTTTTCCCCTAACGCTCTTGTCATGTCTGACAGGACATCACAAACTCTGTATGAATTTCTTTACTCTGCTATGCATGAATCTGAAGACGAAATCCGCTCTTAGAACAGTCAAAGTCCGTTTAATTCCCAAGTGATTTGTATTATGTATCTTTTCTATGACATCATCCACCAGATTTTCCGGTATTAATATTCTAGATGTGCCTGTAGAGATGTCAACCGCCAAGGACAGTTCCTTGCCCCGATGGATGAACTCTTTGTAACAGGCCTTCAATCCACTAGTTTTCATTCCCTTTATCAGGTCTTTTATATAACCATCAGTCTCTTGTTCTACAGCTATCTCTCTGAAATCTACACCATCCTGGATTTTCTTCATCATCCCACTTAACCCTTTTTTACTGTATGTTATAGTATTTATTACAAAATCATCAAAGCAATTATCATTACCAGCTTCGCTACTATTGTTATTGTCATTATTATTATTATTATTATTATTATTATTATTATTAATTTTTATTAAATTCTAAAAGTATTATTATTATTATTATATTATATTTATTATTATTATTATTTATTATTATTAGTCATTATTATTATTATTATTATTATTATTATTATTATATATTATTTCATTGATTCTTATTATTATTATTATTATTATCGTTATTATTACTATTATTATTATTATTATTATTATTATTATTATTATTATTATTATTATTATTATTATTATTATTATTATTATTATTATTATTATTATCTTATATTATTATTATATTATTTTTATTATTTTTTATTATTTTATTATTATATTATTATTATTATTATTATTTTATTATTTATTATTATTATTATTATATTATTATATTATTATTATTATTATATTATTTATTATTATATTATTATAATGATTTTATTATATTATTATAAAGATTAGTATGATTTTTATTTATTATTATTATTATTTTTACTATTATTATTATTACCCTACTATTATGTTATTATTATTATTATTATTATTATTATTATTATTATTATTATTATTATTATTATTATTATTATTATTATTATTATTATTATTATTATTATTATTATTATTATTATTATTATTATTATTATTATTATTATTATTATTATAATACGCCAGCAAGTCTTGTTCTTTTAACGTTCGATTTAAAAGGCTTAACCCTTTCCTTGTGGAATTCAGAGAATTTAAGTCACCAAGCTCCTCCCCCAATTGTAACCCTGTTTCCATGGCAATTTCTTTCGGCCACGCCCACTCTCCATTTTCTATACAAGCTAATTGCAATTGAAATTCCCCAGTCTCCATGATCTTATCTCTTTCGTTAGCCAATTCTGTCAAAATTATTGCCAATTTATTTTTATTCTTAGAGACCAATTTAAATTCAACGTCAAAATTTGCAATGGCATTCAATAAATTCATCTCCCGAATATTATGCACCCTTGTTGCACTCTTTTTTGTATAGGTTGTGATCAGTCCACTGTTGCTGGTACAGATATTGACTCTCCTATTGGCAATTAAGTAAGCATATTTTTGCAAACTGTTGTTGACGCATAGCAGCTCTTTAACCAACTGTGGTAGCGCCGACTCCACCTCAGTCAGTATGGTACTATAAAGAGCGAAAACCTTCGTCTGATCATTCTCTTCTCCCATTAGAGCACTGGCTATTGTGAGTTCGCTCACCTTCGTGTACAATAGTAACTCAGTTTTTTCATCAGGGAAAGATAACAAGGTGGCGTTTACCATTGCCGCTTTTGCTTCCCTAAATGCCCGCTCGGCTTCCACCCCCCAAGAAATCTTTTTCGATGAGGCGGGTATCCCCTTCAACATTTTTGTTAGAGGTTGCAATAATTGGGCAGCCCCGGCTATGTTAATTTGCAAGAAGTTATATAGACCGGAAATGCCCTAAGTTGTTTTGATAGTTGTGGTTTTGCAACATTCACACTGCCATCGTTCTTCTCTTTGCTAGGCCTAACCCCCTTCTCGCTAATGTTGAAACCTAAAAAATCTATTTCTTCGACTGCAAGCAAACATTTTTTGGGGTTCATATAAATTTTCATATATTTCAATCTTTTTAAAACCTTCTCCAACACTGCAACATGCTCTTCAAGAGTCGAACTGGCAATTAGTATGTCATCTAAGTAAACAAAAACATTCTTTAAATCTCCAAGTAAGATCAACATGAGGCGTTGAAAGGCACTAGATGAACATTTGTGTCCTTGTATTAAATAGTTGAAACTATAGTTACCGAAAGGACAAGTAATAGTGAAATATTTCCTTGTCTCCTCACTGACTGGCACGTTATAGTAAGCCTGCCGGAGATCAAGTTTCGTTAGCAACTTGCAATGTTGCAATTGCCAGATGATGTCTTTAATCTTAGGCAGAGTAAAATTGTCAGAGGTGGATCTCTGGTTTAATAACCGCAGGTCAACGACCAAACGAACTCTGCCATCCGACTTTGGCAAGAAACTAGCCGGAAAACCCCAATCGCTTTTCCCCCGCGAAATGACCCCCGAATTTAATAACTTATTGATTTCCTCCTTGGCTCCCTCAAAAAGATGTGGGGCTATGCTTCTACTCCTTAACTGTATTGGCGTGCCACTAACTTCCACATGGTATGGATAATTTTCCGCCAACTCGCATAAAATTTCTTCCTTCAAAGGACATTCTTCTCTCTCCCCTCCCCCCTCATCAATAGTGCAATCTTCACCCCCCCTCCCAATAGTACAATTTTTACCCCCCTCTCCCCCCCTCCCCCTCCCCTATAGTTTCGTTACTATCGAGTTGTGAATGAGCAACAAAGTCGTTCTCACAGCTGTCAAAATAAGCCACGCCTCTCTTCTTCCTGTACCTTGTACATATAAAGCGCCATCTAGCGAGCTGTTCATTCTTTAAATTTAAATTAGGTGCTTCATAGGGGTTTAGGAACAAGACTTGGTATTTCCTAATCAAATCGTTAACTAATTCATATTCGCAAAGCGGTATATTTAAAGAAACAGCGGTTAGTGGAAAGATAGAATTTCGAACATGCTTAGAAAAGTCAAAAGCTTCATTACTGAGAGAAATACTACGTCTCGTACTCGGATCTAATAAATAGTGGCATTTAAAGTCAATAGTGAACCCGTGTTTTTTGAGAAAAGGCATGCCAAGGACGTTAAATTTAATGTCTGCAGCGTATGCATGCACGTCGTAAAGTCTGTCTAATCCCAAGTCAATTTTAATTACCATTTTATTATAAATATGGATACAGCCTCCATTCGCGGCCCTGGCACTGCCAATCGGGGCCCCCTCCTTATCTAATTCAGAAGCACTCATAAGGTTGAGGCAACTCCCACAGTCTAATAAATAAGCCTCATTATTAAGTCTGTCAGATATATAATACAATTTGTCTGAAATCATCCCTTTAATTGTTGCAACGATTTTAGTCGAGTTGCCAGAAACTCCCACTACAGTATTACCAGATAAGTCACATGCATTATTTCTTAAATTTAATGATCCCACATGCTCATCGGAAGGAGAAAAACCTCCTTCATCCCTAAAACTAATACAATTCATTTTCAGAAAGGGGGTTTCGCCCCCTTCATTAATTACAAGTTCATTTTTATCATTATTTCTATTAACAAGTATGGAGTCACAAATCTGAATCGCCTCTACTCCCGCTTCCTCCCCAGTGACTGGGGTGGGGGAACAGGTTGACTCCGTTGGGGGAGACAGCGACTCATTCACAGAGCTATTGTTTTCAATATAATTATAAGAATTTACAAAACCGTTATTGCCATCACTACGGCTATCATTCCTAGTTCTACAATCTTTATTATTATTATTGTTATTATCGTTATTAATCTCATCATGCATTGAGTTACAATTAAACGTTGAAGAGGACTCTACCCCTACCGACTCAGTGATAATTGACTTCTGTGGGGGAGAGGTTGACTCACTAGAAGTCCCCGTCTCTGCCATTTGAGTCACAATCTCGTTATTAAAACTCTCGTTTTCAGACTCATTGTTAATTACTCCCTCCTGTCTCTGATCATTTTTACAAGTAATATTCCTACTCCATTTAAATCTATTAATATAATTAACATTTCCATTATATCCACGATTAATATAATCACCATTATTATAAAAATACCTATTATTATTATAGCTATCATAATTGACATATCCACCATTATCATAGCAACTATTGTAGCCAATACGATCATTATTATTATAATTTCCATTATTACAAGTATAAGTATAATAATCATTCCTAACATTATTACGACTATCATTATAATAATGTCTTCTACTATTATTACAATTATTATGATTATTATTATAATGACTATTGTAAAACCCATCTCTATCAAGATTACCTGTATAATTAAAATTAATATTTCCCCTCCCAAAATTTGATCTGTTTATATAAAAATTGCAGCGCGAACAATTACGAAAGGTTCTACTTACAGAAGCATCATTATTCCCCCACATATTTATTCCCCCTCCTTGGCCCGGGAATTGCCTCCCAGGCCAGCCTTTCCGTTTCCCTGCTTTGGAATGTTGGAATTCTGCTGTGGAGGTGGGGGAGTCGCCGGGGGTTGCGAAATTAAGGTAAACATTGCACAATAAGGACCCTCACATTTAAATGATTTATGCAAGAATCGTCTATGGAACCTACAAAGTCCATCGGTACTTGGCCCAGCCGCAACGTTGCTATATGTTGATCGGTTGAAGTTCCTTCCTCTTTGAATCTTGATCATTTGGGGGTGGGGGAAATTTTTTGAATTCTGAACAGCGTCTTCGCGAGTTCTACTACGCTCTCTTGTGCGAGGTTGATCTCATTTCTTCAGCGACTTTCGTGCAGATATTAATTTAACGACTATTTCTCTTATCTTGAGCGGAGGACCTCTGTTTAGCTTTTGTGGACCTTCTCTATCTGCTGATCGGATGCGTTTTACAGGTTGCCATTCGGTTCTCCCCCCTCTGGGGGGTTTGGAGGAATACCTGGAAGGAGAAAAAAATTATTAAAAATATCGTCGTCGATTTCTTAAATCATCAAAAATCATGGTTTCTTTTCTTGTTGTCATGAGGGAATCTGTTATTGCTGAGCAATCGAAGAGAAGAATTCTCTAATAATTTAGCATCGTTGCCGTTACTGAGTCGAACTGGATAGTTCAAGCATTTCTTTTATTCTATCTACATAGTCTGATGAAGCTCTCCCTCCCTCATTTCCAGATTGGAAGACTTCTTCTATCTGTGTCCTCAGTGATGGCGGCTTAGAGTTTCTCTATTACTTTTACTAATTTAGTGTAACAATCGTCTTTTAGGGGAAGTTTCAACGAATTTGTAATTTTGCTTGGTAATTTTGACGCCAATAGCCTGACTCTCTCTCTCGGATCGTTAATTTCATTAAGGTTAAAGATCATGGTTGTTTGTCGAATCCATTCAAGGGCATCAAATTCGTTGAAGAGGGGGATGGCATTGAGGGGGAGACTCTTCTTCCTTTTTTTCTCCCTAAGAGGGTGGGGGAAAGGTGACTTCTCACCAGTTTTGCTGCTTCATGCTCTTCTTGGGTCTCGCTTTCAGATTCCGTCTCGTATTGTGATGAGTCACCTTCTTCATTTACCCCTTCGATCGGAGGGGCTACTTCTGGGGGAGGTTGATGGGGTCTCACTGTTCGAGATCGAGTAACAATAGCCATGTTTGTTCTTTTGGTTTGAACCGCGGGAGATTTTCTTTTTTGGCTGGGCATTTTTAGCGGTCTTTTTCTTCTTCTCGGGGATTTGGGATTGATATTTTCTTCTTTTATTAAGGGAAATTTTTATGCCTATAGCGACAGGATATCTTATTTCACCACTCTTTTTCGGGGAATTTGAACTGTTTTTGTTGTGTTTTGACCGGCACTTTTTTCACTTCACTGTTTAATTTTTTTTTTTTTTTTTTTTTTTTTTTTTTTTTTTTTTTTATATCAGATGTTTGTTTGTTCGAGTTACTCTAAAAGGGTCACCATTTCTTTGTACGAAATCATGAAGGATTAGGCACAGTGGAATGAAAAAAGAGTAGTTACTTCTTATCTTTATTGTCTAAGATTAATCAAATTAAATGGAATTAAATAATGTTCAAAATAATTAATAGTACATGTTAAGCAATTCTTTAACATAAGAGTCTGGTTAAGTTTCATTAATAATGAGTCTATTATCATATAATGTGACCTTAAAACCCTTTCTTATTTGATTTAGGGTTTAAATTAATTAAACACTCCCTTCATAATTTATAACATTATTTCTAAAGGCCCAACACAATAATATTCAATTTAATAATAACCTTCCGGCTTTTAACAATGCCGATTTTTTCTAACACATCTCTCTTCTTATAATGTAAGATGCTAACTGCCTTCTCCTTCCCTTGAATGCCAGGCATCCCTCGGGCAGCATTCACAGCGACTCACTTTTACATTATTGAAAGTTCAACACAAAGAGTCGTTAAGAGACTTTCCTTATACAACAAAAATAATAATTAAAATTTGACATACAGAGAAACCCTTTTTGAGCAGTGTTACAGGTGTATATAGCCGTGTACAGAGCTATTATGAGAGGTGTACATAATTATCGTGAGAGCAAGGAATCCTGCTCTCACATATATATATATATATATATATATATATATATATATATATATATATATATATATATATATATATATATATATATATATATATATATATATATATATATATATAT
>JABUQX010011472.1:0-7500 GCA_015478945.1 Trachelipus rathkii | reverse complement strand
AGAGAAGGAAAGAGTTGTAGAAGGACTCTGAGTCAGAGGAGTCGGAGTTGGTATCGGCACCGGTGCTGGAGCCGGTGCGGTGCTGAGTTAATAAATATTCGTTTAGTCCCATCTTTATATCAAAATATATGTTATTGAACCTGTAGATCTCGAAAATGACGGTAATAAGTCCGTAAAGGTTGTCTGGGACCCCCACGGAGGGGCCCGACCTGAAAAAAAAAAATGCATGGAATGCAAAACAGAGGAAGAAGAAAGGAAGATGGAGGAAAAAGGAGGAAGGATGGAGGAAGGAGGAGTCAGAGAAGGAAAGAGTTGGAGAAAGAGTCAGAGTCAGAGGAGTCGGAGTTGGCATCGGCACCGGTGCTGGCTCCGGTGCGGTGCTGAGTTAATAAATATTCGTTTAGTCCCATATTTATATCAAAATATATGTTTATAAGGTCGTAGAACTCGAATATGAGGATTGTAAGTTCGTAAAGGGTGTCTGTGGGACCCCTCCCCCGAGGGGGTCCCCCGAAGAAATGCATGGAATGCAAAACAGAAGAAGAAAGGAAGAAGGAGGAAGAAGGAAGGATGAAGGAAAGAGTCTGAGAAGGAGACAGAGTTGGTACCGGCACCGGTGCAGGAGCCGGTGCGACACCGAGTTAGTAAACATTCATTTAATAATACAATATCATTACTGTTCACATAACTGCTTCTGTTCTAACATGTACATGTCGTCAATTGCATTGCATCATGCAAAGATAACCCGTTTTTCTAAATGTTGAAGACTGACATTTATATTTTCAAATCTCATTTTCTTTTTATTAACGTTAACTAATATATTTTTTTACTAAATTGAAACATGCATATATTGTTTGCTATTTTTATTTTTATAAGTTTCATTTTACATTTATTCTTTGTTTTCAATTTTAATTTTTTTTTGTTTTATACTCGTAGGTCAGTATATAAAAACTTATTTTTATGTTATGTTTATCCAAAATGATACTCGAAATATGACTTGAATCAATAGTTCAATAGATCATAGGCGGATGGGTGGGTAGGGGACTGCAGGGATGGGAATTTGATTTACTGATTTACTGCTTTAAAATCAGTAAATTATAACGTTTTACTGTGATATTTTATTCAAAGAACTTATTTTTATGTTATGTCAGGATAAAATTTTGTTATTTTATGTTATGTTTTGCGTTAAAACTTTGTTTATGTTTGCAATTATCGTTGGCGCGATTTATTATCTAGACGAGGTTATGATGAATTTTTGTTAAATATTACGAAGTTGATGTAAAAAATTTGGTACGTTAGCATTATATTCAATGTCGGTATGATGCTTAGACAGGGTTATGCTAAACTTTTGTTAAATATTGCGATGTTAATATGCTTGAGATATGCTTGAAAAAGTGTGAATAGGTTACGTTTTGTACGATGTGTTAGGTACTTTACTGTTGTTAAGTGCAGAAATTTGTTAATGTTAGTAGTTTATTCGCACGTAGGGTTGTGTTAGCGTTTGTCGTTGTTACATTATATTCTTAGTTCAGGTTATGTTACGTTAGAAATATAATGTAAAAATTTTGTTAAATATAGATATATTCGATGGTTAGTATATAAGAACTAATTTTTTGTTATGTTTATCCGAAATGATACTCGAAATATGACATGAATCAATAGATCAATAGATCAAAAGGTCATGGTATGAGGGGTGGGGAAGGGTTGATGGTCTGATTTACTGATTTATTGATTTACTGCTTTAAAATCAGTAAACTATTACAGTTTACTATGATATTTTATTCAAAGAACTTATTTTTATGTTATGTTGGATGAAACTTTGTATGTTTACATATATTCGTTGGTCTGTATGATAATTAGACAATGTTATATAAATTGTTTTAATATTACTGTTTTACTGTGTCAATGTAAAATTACCGTTAATATGTTAGAGATATGCTTGGAAAAATTATGAATAGGTTACGTTGTATGTAAAGTTAGGTACTTTACTGGTGTTAAGTGTGGAACTTTGTTAATGTTTAACAGTTTATTAGTGCGTAAGTTGTGTTAAGTTTTGTCGTTGTACATTATTTTCTTACTTCATATGTTTTGCTATGTTAGCTTTATTAATGTGAAAAACATTTATGTTAGCATATATTCGCTGGTTAGTATATAAAAGAACTTATTTTTATGCTATGTTTACCCGAAATGATACTCGAAATGCGACGTAAATCAATAGTGTTTAATGTAAAATTAACATTGATATGTTAGAGATATGCTTATAAAAGTGTATAGGTTACGTTTTGTACGCTGTGCCTAGGTACTTTACTGTTGTTAAGTATGGAATTTTTGTAATGTCAGTAGTTTTTTTATTTCGTGCCGTTAAGTTGTTAGCGTTTTGTCATTGTACATTATATTCTTAGTTCTGGTAATGTTATGTTAGCTTTATTATGTGAAAACAATGTTACGTTAGCATTTATATTCATTGGTTAGTATATAAAGAACTTATATTTTTATCTTATGTTTGGATAAAACTTTGTTATTTTTTATGTTATGGTTGGATAAAACGTTGTTATGTTTGCAATTATTTGTTGTATTATGATATTTAGGTAAGGTTATTATAAATTTTTGTTAAATATACTATGTAATGCAAAAAAAACTTTGTTACGTTTGCATATATTCGTTGGGTCTGTATGATAATCGGACAAGGTTATGATTAATTTTGATAAATGTTACTGTTGTCAGTGTAAATTAATGGTTAATATGGTAGAGGCATGCTTGAAAAAAGTTTTGAATAGGTACGTTTTGCATGCAATGTTAGTTACTTACTGTTATTAAGTGTGGAACTTGTTAATGTTAACAGTTTATTCCTGTGTAAGTTGTGTTAGGTTTGTCTTTGCACATTATTTTCTTAGTTCATGTTCCGATATGTTAGCTTATTGATGTGAAACTTTATTACGGTTTAGAGTATAATTTCGTTGGTTAGTATAGTAATTAGGTTAAGGTGTGATAAATTTTTGTTAAAATATTATATTAATATAAATTAACATTGTTATGTTAGAGATATGCTTGACAAAGTGTGAATAGGTTACGTATTTGTATGCTATGTTAGTTACTTTACTGTTGTTAAGTGTGGAACTTTGTTAACGTTAACAGTTTATTCATGTTTAAGGTGTGTCAGGTTTGTCGTTGTGCATTATATTCATAGTTCAGATGATGCTAAGTAAGCTTTATTAATGTGAAAACTATGTTACGTTAGCATATATTCGTTGATCAGTGTATAAAGAATTTGTTTTTATGTTATGTTTATCCAAAATGATACTCGAAATGTGACTTGAATCAATAGATCAATGGATCAATAGATCAATAGATCATTGATGAGGGGGGGGCAGTGTGGTATGACTGGTTTGATTTACTGATTTACTGATATAGGGTATGTAAAGCATGATAATTTTAGTAAAAATATGATCTGAATCAATAGATCAATAGATCAATAGATCAATAGATCAATAGATCAATAGATCATGGTTGGACAGAAGTGTAGGTTTGGTTGTTTGATTTACTGATTTACTGATTTACTGATTTACTGATTTAGGGTATGTAAAAATGCAAAATTTTTTAAGTTATAAATATAAAAAGAATAAATTTTTTAGTAAGAACAAAATGTTTAAAGAAAAGAAAAGAAAAATAAATAAAAGTTTTTGTGTTATGTTATACAAAATTTGACTTGAATCAATAGATCAATAGATCAATAGATCAATAGATCAATAGATCAATAGATCACGGATGGACAGGAAGGTGGTTTGATGGTTTGATGGTTTGATTTATTGATTTACTGATTTAGGGTATGTAAAATGTAATTTTTTTTACGTTATAAACATGAAAATCATAAATTTTTTAGTAAAAACAAAATGTTTAAAGTAAATAAAACAAAAATAAATAAAAGTTTTTGTATGTTATACAAAATATGACTTGAATCAATAGATCAATAGATCAATAGATCAATAGATCAATAGATCAATCGATCAATAGATCAATAGATCAATGGATCAATAGATCAATAGATCAATAGATCTATTGATCATGGATGAGGGGATGGGTGGGTGGTTTGATTTACTGATTTACTGATTTAGGGTATGTAAAAACGCGAATTTTTTACGTTATAAACATGAAAAGAATAAATTTTTTAGTAAAAAAAAAGTTTTAAAGAAATAAAATTAAAATTAAAAAAAGTTTTTAAAAAAATGTATTTTTCTAAATAGATAAAATTAAAAATAAATAAAAATTTAAAAAAAAAAAAGTTAGAAAAATAAATTTAAATAAAAAAAAAATTTAAAAATTAAAATAAAAAAAATTAAACACAAAGTATAAATGTAAAATAAAAATTATAAAAAAAAAAATAAAGTTAGAAAAATAAATTTAAATATAAAAAATAAAAAAAATAAAAAAAAAAAAAAAAAAACAAAACAAAAAAAATTAAATGAAAACAAAGAATAAATGTAAAATGAAACTTATAAAAATAAAAATAGCAAACAATATATGCATGTTTCAATTTAGTAAAAAAAATTATATAGTTAACGTTTATAAAAAGAAAATGAGATTTGAAAATATAAATGTCAGTCTTCAACATTTAGAAAAACGGGTTATCTTTGCATGATGCAATGCAATTGACGACATGTACATGTTAGAACAAAGCAAGATTAATAGCTGAAACAGTAATGATATTGTATTAGTAAACAAATGTTTACTAACTCGATGCCGCACCGGCTCCTGCACCGGTGCCGGTACCAACTCTGTCTCCTTCTCAGACTCTTTCCTTCATCCTTCCTTCTTCCTCCTTCTTCCTTTCTTCTTCTGTTTTGCATTCCATGCATTTCTTCGGGGGACCCCCTCGGGGGGGGTCCCCAGACACCCTTTACGAACTTACAATCCTCATATTCGAGTTCTACGACCTTATAAACATATATTTTGATATAAATATGGGACTAAACGAATATTTATTAACTCAGCACCGCACCGGAGCCAGCACCGGTGCCGATGCCAACTCCGACTCCTCTGACTCAGACTCTTTCTCCAACTCTTTCTTTCTCTGACACCTCCTTCCTCCATCCTTCCTCGTTTTTCCTCCATCTTCCTTTCTTCTTCCTCTGTTTTGCATTCCATGCATTTTTTTTCAGTCGGGACCCCCTCCGTTGGGGGTCCCAGACACCCTTTACTTACTTATAACCGCCATTTTCGAGATCTACAGGTTCAATAACATATATTTTGATATAAATATGGGACTAAACGAATATTTATTAACTCAGCACCGCACCGGCTCCATCACCGGTGCCGATGCCAACTCCTACTCCTCTGACTCAGAGTCCTTCTACAACTCTTTCCTTCTCTGACTCCTCCTTCCTCCATCCTTCCTCCTTTTTTCCTCCATCTTCCTTTCTTCTTCCTCTGTTTTGCATTCCATGCATTTCTTCTTTTTTTCAGGAGGGGACCCCCTCCGGGGGGGGGGGGAATCCCTGAACTCCGAAGCCGAATCCGACTCAGAATCCTTCTCCAACTTCGGCTCCTCTACCCAGCCTCCAAATTTCAGCCTTCTACGATCAATTTAATTTTTAGGGGGCAGCGTCCCCCCCCTTATGGGGGGAAGGGGGAGCGGGGACGCAGGGGTACGTAATCCTGGGTGGTGCGGGGCCATATACGGTTATAATATATATATATATATATATATATATATATATATATATATATATATATATATATATATATATATATATATATACTATATATATATATATATATATATATATATATATATATATATATATATATATATATATATATATATATATATTATTTAATAATATATATATATATATATAATATATATATATATATATATATTATATATATATTATATATATATATATATATATATTATATATATAATATATATATATATATTTTTTTTTTATTTATTATTTTTTTTTTTTTTTTTATTGATTTATTTATTAATTTATTTATTTATTTATTTATTAATTTATATTTATTTATTTATTTTTATTGTTTCGAAAAAAACCTTCGGTTTTTTTTTCGTCGATCGAAGGGGAAGAGCGACCCCTTTTACCGTGGGAATTTTATTCAAAATTTTCCCACGAACATTCGGCGATAGGCTTAAACATTTGCCAGCAAAACCGGTACTTTAACTACAACGATTAATCGAATAGAATTTTAAATAATTCTAATGATTTTCTTTCGATTATATTTTTTCAATATAAAAAGCCAACCAGAGCACGTAGAAAGACGGTTTAAAAAATCGTTTTAGGTGTAAAAAACATCGATAAATCGATTGAAACCGTCAAAAATGATCTACCGATCATTTAAAACCTTCCAGGAACCAAAAAGCCCCCTTAGGAGGGGCTCCGCCCCCCTTTTTGGAGGCTAAACCTCCGAAAACGGTCTTCCAGACCTTAAATTCGGTCTCACCGACCTTAAAAACCCTAACCTTGACACGTCAACCTTGAAAAACCAATGTTGCAAAATGTTGCTAGCAACATTTGCAACATTGCATGCAACATTGTCTTGCAACATTTTGGAGGTTAGTTTACTACTCCTTACTACTGCCGATGACTCGACCCTTCATTCTTCAACTCGTTTCAATTCTGCTCCCTCTTTTACTTCTAGAATTGCCTCTCGTCTTAATATTTCCGATTCTATTCTCGCTGACCTGGATAGAATTTCCGGATGGGGTCATCTCAACCTTGTGAAATTCAATTCTTTAAAAACCCAACTTCTACAAATCTCTCTCTCTCTAAGACACCTAACTTTCCTATCTTTTTCGACGGTTCTCTCGTCTCTCCTGTTGACAATATAAACATCCTTGGCCTTAACATAAACAGTCTTGGAAACCTCACATCACAACGGTTGCTAGGGCGGCCCCAATGAAACTTGGAGTTCTGTTTAGGCTACGAGACTTTTTTTCCTCTTCTCAGTTGCTCCAGCTATACAAGGGCCTCATTCGATCTTGTATGGAGTACTGCTCTCATATCTGGGGGGGGGGCTCTCGTTTCACCCTGCTTTTGGATAGGGTCGAGTCAAAGGCCAAAAGGCTGTATAAAGTGCTCTGCACTTTCCAGTTCTCTTGACCCTCTATCTTTGCGGCGATGTTGGTGCTTTTATCTCTTTTCTATAGGTACCGCAGCGGCAGGTGTTCGAGGGAACTTATCACTCGCGTACCACCACCTTTACGACGCCCTCGTAGCACAAGGGGTGCGTGTCGGCGCATGGGTTTTGTGTTGATATTTTTAATTCCAGGCTTGTTCGCTCGGTGCTTCCATCTTTCCTGCCATCTCTGTTCTTTGGAATTCTCTTCCATCTTCTGTTTTTCCTGCTGCATTTAATCTCATCTCACTTTAAAGCATGGGTCTGAGCTCATCTCGTAGTTTGCTTTAGTGATGAATAACTGATGTGTGCAACACCCTCTCCTTGAATAGGGCTCTGCCCGTAAGTGGTGGTGACAACTGTAAT
>JABUQX010011471.1:15000-22469 GCA_015478945.1 Trachelipus rathkii | reverse complement strand
ATACGAAATTATTGAAAACAATTCATCTCTTTAAAAAAATATTTACTTCGTCTGGGGCCAGACATGCAGCCAGAATCGGAGCACATATCGTATGTTAATCAATTATCGAAGTAAGCTATGCTCGTTACCTTCTCAGCTCCTGGCGCTACGTTCACTGTGTAAAGAATTTTATTTTGGCACATTGAAAGAAATCGAAGGAAAGTAATAAATCAAGCAAATATATGCTTTTAATAATTATATGCTATAATTTTAAATAAATTTGGAATAAATATTCTAATATAATTAATATTCTATGAATCAAAAATAATAAAAGGGACCAATAATCTAAAAAAAAAAAAAAAATACCTATTCAATATTCCTTAGGCTAAAATTTACCAATCGAGAGGCATATATATATATAATATATGCTCTCTCACTATACCTGGTATACCGAACCCACCACTTGAAGACGCCGAACGAGCCACCAAAATATGTTGCCGGCCCACCACAATACGTGCTGACGGAGGGTATACGGAGCCAAAGCAAAGGGTTCACGTCTCTAGTGGGGAAGGTCGAGAGAAAAACACAAGATAAGAATTTTCATTAATATAATACCAGAAAGTATCAAGACACCTATATATCCTCACTAACCTAGCTAAATAATTAAACCTACATATATATAAATCCCCAAAAAATATTATCAATATATATTTACACAATTGTAAATTCACGTTAATGTTTATCACTGTATACAAGTCAATGTTTCTTGAAATAAATAGAATACAAGTAATTAAGGAATTTGTTTATTACGTAACTTTACGTGTTGGATCCGCAGATCTCCAACTCAGACCATAAACGCCGGTGACTTCAATGACGGTGTTCCACACCTCACTCCAGGCTACGATTTTCAAGATGGTAGTGAGTGCTACAAGGCACCCTCAAATTCTTCTTTTGCTATAGGGAGTGCTATATCGGCACCCTCCAAGTCTTCTTTTACTATAGGGAGTGCTATATCGGCACCCTCCAAGTCTTCTTTTACTATAGGGAGTGCTATATCGGCACCCTCCAAGTCTTCTTTAGTATAGGGAGTGCTATATCGGCACCCTCCAACTCTTCTTTAGTGGTATTCACACCACCGGGGCTCCACCAATAACTCCGGAGCCGCTCCACTCGCCTCCACCAATAGCACTGGATCCACACACCAGCTTTGCACCAGGCTCTGCACTAGGCCCTTAAAACAGAATAGGACCAGATTAACACATATATATCTTTTAAAATGTACAGTAATGAAAATAATAATAATAATAATAATAATAATAATAATAATAATAATAATAATAATAATAATAATAATAATAATAATAATAATAATAATAATAATAATAATAATAATAATAATAATATTAAAATCGTACCATTGCTACAAACTATATTACATCACATACGTTTACAACAACAAAATACTAGTCACTTTCGTTCACATCGCTCTCACAGTATACTAATAAAATTGTTGTAGCCAATACGTATAATGTAATCAGAATAATTATAATAATAATAATAATAATAATAATTAATAATAACTAATAATAATAATAATAATAATAATAATAATAATAATAATAATTACACACATGAATTGTCACTTATCCTTTACGTACCAACCTACGTTTACCATCGTGACCGATTCAAATACTGATACGCTACACGTTTATTTATTTAAATACTATTCCTAATACTATTTGTGTCACATCACTATCTTAATACTATTTTCCAAACCACATTATTAAAACATTTTACGTATACAACCTAACCAAACTTAACTCAAATCACTTTAAACCACCATATTTTACTACCAGATTGCGTTAACACAACCTAACCTATATTCATAATACCAATATCGCACCTACTCAAATTAACTTTCCTCACACCTAAACATTTCACTTTCCGAACTGAACGCAACCTAACTTACATTTCCTATAAAAATTCTCCATAATAAATTTCAACCTTTACACTTCTCTTAACGATCCTAAACACATTATCGAAAGCTACTCTATTTCCTTACTCCAAATTGACACTTTGATATTTGATTCCAACTTATGTTTTCACTATCAACTCTAACCAACTTCTAATAAATAGTACTTTCCGCTATTCCAAATATTCACTATTTTAGCTGACATTTTAATTCATTGTTTAAATTGTACTCCTATCTGCGTTAAATCTTTAGGTTTTAAGTAATAATTTTTATCGCTATAAAAAAATCCATTATTCACGAACTATAATTAAATATACATAATTTAAGTTATCTTACCCGATTTCACGGGACACGAAACTTCTTAGCTGGTTACCACTGAACCTCTTCACAGCAACAATAACACTTCCTGATAACAATATACTTTTCGTTACCAATTACTTTAACGCTGAAAACTTTTATAACAAAATCCAATTTAAGAAGCACTTGAACTTTTAAAGACTTGTTGCTCACAAAACCATCCAAGAATAAAAATCTTTTCCGCTCACGAAATCCTTCGTATTTTAATTTGCATTTAAGAATTTAGTTGGTTTAAGAATCAATCTGGCATACGAACCAACTGTCATACAACTCCCCCTCCAAGATTGTAACACAATCTTCAAAAGAAAAAAAAAATCAACAACCAATACCTTCAAATAAACACTGTACCTCACTTCATTTGTCCAGTTGACGCCCTTCTTCGTGCCTCAGTTCTCCTTTCATATTCAAGGACCCTCCTCATCACATTTGGTTGTTCTGGCACAGGTCCTCTCGACCTGGTCATTGGTACCGTATATACATCTGAATCCGATAAACTCTTTTCTTGCTCCTCACGTCCAGTACCTATCATCATTGCATCAGGTACCTCACCCACTTCCAATAACTCATCATATATAGACCGTGGTCTATATTCGGAACCATCCGGACTGGTCACCATGATGTTGACTTCTTCTACACCTTCTATCTGCTCCACCACTGGTTCCTCTACTTCTTGTTGTATGACCGAGTCCACCTCTTGACCTTTATTAGAGTCCACCTCCTGATTCATAGTTGGTTCCACTTCCTGCTCCATAATGAAGTCTACTTCGTCACCACTCTTGTCACTAATATGGACTCCCAACGAATAGCTATTTTCCGGAAACCTTAGTGATTTTTCAAATTTGCTAATATCATAATCACTTTCCATACCACCATCCACCTCCTCTTCATCGAACCAGTCACGATACTCACTAGCATCGATGGGTGAAAGCACCGTACCGTAATCCTCCGTTTGGGTTCCTTTAGTCTCACCCACAAGTTCCTCCGTTTGTACTGATACACTCTTTTTGCCACCTTCTTTCATTGCCATCTGTTTTAACAAACTGGCACCCACCCACCTTGACTAACCGGGATACTTTGTGGACACATTATACTGGGGGTTGGCTCCGACACGTCCCGGGCACTGGCGGAGCAGGTTCGTTTCCCGAACCTGGTGGTTTGTTCTTTCTCCATTCATCAAATTCTCCTTTCAATGGACAAGTCTGTCCCCAATGTCCAACCTCTCCACAAAAGAAACACTTCTTTTCCACTGTTCTCGGAGGACCTTGCTCTTGCTCCCTATTATCATTTCGACGCTGAAACCCGTACCCCATCCTTGCTCCACAATCCATAAGCTTATGCTCATTACTGCCACATCCTAGGCACCACCCTCTGAACCTCCAACAATCTCTCTTAACGTGACCCACTTTGTCACAATGATGGCACCTTATTCTTTGCCCACTGTATGACCTACTACTCCTTCTACTATACTCCTTTGGTCCATCGTTCCGTTGTGGTGCCGGTCTCCCATAACGGACCTGGTCCGCATACGTCCTCCTCTGGTTGCCTTCTTGTTGAATGGCTGCCCATATAGGAATAGCTTCAGCTTCTGGTTCCGATTGATCTTCAAGTTCATCCTCTTCTTGGGCCCAACTCACCATATCCTTCCAACGTACCTTCATACTCTCCTTCTCACTCCCCATCCGTAACTTAAACCTTCTAGCCACTTTTTTAGGTAGGCAGTTCACAAACTGCTTCTTTAGGATCCCAGTATCCCTCTGATCTTCTTCTGTTGCTGCCTCATATGTTGTCTGCATGCGCAGAGCAAACTCGGCGATCTTTTCATTTTTTCTAATCTCCATCTTCCAGAATTCCTTCTGAAGATCCATCACCTCACTATCTTTCTCCTCTTTACACCAGCTACGCAGCCTTGATACAAGGGTTACATACTTCACTTTCGCTCTGTATATACTGTAGTATGTTCTTAGGGGACCGCCCTCCAAAAAGCTCCTCAATTCAACAGCCCACCGCTGTTTGTCCCTTCCAAGCTGTTCTTTCGCGTACCTCTCAAAGTCTTCGATGAAGGCATCAAAGGTCTGTACCTTGTCTCGTCCGTACTTTAAAGGTTTTACCGCTTTTGTGTTAGCTCTACTGTACGTACGCATCACCTCCAATAATTCACCGGCCAAAATGATGAGCACCCTGTTAACTGCCATATTGGGTTCCATACCCGATTTTTCTAATTCCACCAACCTCTTTAACCACAACTTACCACCTTTATCCAATTCACTGTCACCTTCTGACTCTACTTCTGTCACCGAACTGTCATCTACTGTATACTTTCTTACATGTTTTCTTTTTTTGTTCCTCCTTCTCTTCTTTTTTCCACCACCTTCACTTTCAGTTTCACTTCTATTATCAAAGATGTCATCATCGTTCTCCTCATAATCCTCTTCTCTATACCTCAGTGCATACTGCACTTTTGGTTTTGTCTTACCTATCTCCTTCATTCTCACGGAATGTTCTACATTTGACTTCTCTTTTCTTTTGTCACCCTGTTGCTGTACCGTACTATTGTTCACCTCTACCGGTTGCTCTGTACTAGGGTTTCCTCTTCTTGACCTGAGGGCCTGTGCACAATTATCCAGTACCATAACTAACCTGTCTACATCTACATCTTCTGTTTCTGTTACCACCACCTTTTGGAATTCTTCCAATAAAGCCATTGCTTTTACTCCTCCTTTTCCTCCTTCATCATCTTTACCTTCGTCAGTACCCGCCATACTGCTTCTCTTTACTATCAATTTATACGAGTGAACAATACACGAGAATGCGAGAAAAAAAAAATTATCCCAAAAAAAATTCTTTTATCAGTGTGTGTGTGTAAATCCCCACACCCAAATGTAAATTCGAAAATGTATATTATATCATAAATCAATTGGGTACCACAAAACAAATATATTCACCTCCCCACCCCCAAAATATCAAAAATCTTTTTTTTTTTTTTTTTCAAATGTACGAAAAATATCCAAAAAAAATCAGTTGGGTACCACTATGTATGTGGGTACCTTAAAATCAAGTGTAAAATAAATAAATAAATAAATAAATAAATAAAAATTCGAATTTCAAAAAGAATTTCAAAGAAATTCAATAGTTCTACACGAAATTTCAAAACAATTCACGAACTACAAAAGAAATCCAATGATTTTTAAACCACAACACCAAAAAAATTCGAATTTCAAAAAGAATTTCAAAGAAATTCAACAGCTATACACTGAATTTCAAACAATTCAACAATTGCAAATAAAAATAAATCCAATGATTTTTAACCCAAAAACCAAAAAAAACAAATTTGAATTTCAAAAAGAATTTCAAAAAAATTCAACAGCTCTACACTGAATTTCAAACAATTCAACAATTGCAAAAAAAAATCCAATGATTTTTAACCCAAAAACCAAAAAAAACAAAATTTGAATTTCAAAAAGAATTTCAAAGAAATTCAACAGCTCTACACTGAATTTCAAACAATTCAACAATTGCAAAAGAAATCCAATGATTTCCAAACCAAAACACCAAAAAAAATTCCGAATTTCAAAAAAAAATTTCAAAGAAATTCAATAGCTCCACACAAGATTTCAAACAATATACGAATTGCAAAAAAAATCAAAAATTAAAAAAAAAAACACAAAAAAAAAAAAAAAAAAATCCGAATTTCAAAAAAAAAAATTCAAAGAAAAAAAATAAAAATTTCACACGAAACCCGAAAATCTCCACACCAAAATTCAAAGTCTAAGGGCTCCACACCAAATTCCAAATATCAGAGCTCCACACAAAAATTTCACAATTCAAGAGCTCCACGCAAAAATTCACACTTCAAAAGCTCCACGCCAAAATTTCAAAATTCAAGAGCTCCACGCAAAAATTTCAAATATAAGAGCTCCGTAAAATATACAGCTCCACGAAAATATCAAATGTAAGAGCTCCGTAAAATATAATGGCTCCACACAAAAATATCAAGTATAAGGGCTTCGTAAAATATACAGCTCCACGAAAATATTAAATGTAAGAGCTCCGTAAAATATAATAGCTCCACACGAAAATATCAAATATAAGAGCTCCGTAAAATATACAGCTCCACGAAAATATTAAATGTAAGAGCTCCGTAAAATATAATAGCTCCACACGAAAATATCAAATATAAGAGCTCCGTAAAATATAATAGCTCCACACGAAAATATCAAATATAAGAGCTCCGTAAAATATACAGCTCCACGAAAATATTAAATGTAAGAGCTCCGTAAAATATAATAGCTCCACACGAAAATATCAAATATAAGAGCTCCGTAAAATATAATAGCTCCACACGAAAATATTAAAATAAGGAGCACAACCAAATATATGTATATACTAGTTCGTAAAAGAATATTGAAAAAGGCACGTTTCTTTATGTACCAGTATCCTTTGAGAAATGAAAAAAAAAAAAAAAAATTCGCCAACAAAAAAAAAATTTTGGCAACTCAAAAAAAAATTTTTTCCTCTACTTACAGTTTTTGTAGATTCCACACCTATGCTCTCTCACTATACCTGGTATACCGAACCCACCACTTGAAGACGCCGAACGAGCCACCAAAATATGTTGCCGGCCCACCACAATACGTGCTGACGGAGGGTATACGGAGCCAAAGCAAAGGGTTCACGTCTCTAGTGGGGAAGGTCGAGAGAAAAACACAAGATAAGATTTTTCATTAATATAATACCAGAAAGTATCAAGACACCTATATATCCTCACTAACCTAGCTAAATAATTAAACCTACATATATATAAATCCCCAAAAAATATTATCAATATATATTTACACAATTGTAAATTCACGTTAATGTTTATCACTGTATACAAGTCAATGTTTCTTGAAATAAATAGAATACAAGTAATTAAGGAATTTGTTTATTACGTAACTTTACGTGTTGGATCCGCAGATCTCCAACTCAGACCATAAACGCCGGTGACTTCAATGACGGTGTTCCACACCTCACTCCAGACTACGATTTTCAGGATGGTAGTGAGTGCTACAAGGCACCCTCAGATTCTTCTTTTACTATAGGGAGTGCTATATCGGCACCCTCCGCTACTTCTTTTACTATAGGGAGTGCTATATCGGCACCCTCCAAGTCTTCTTTTACTATA
>JABUQX010011471.1:0-10000 GCA_015478945.1 Trachelipus rathkii | reverse complement strand
ATATTGTAAAGGATTTTGTAATAGGGAAAAGAAATGGGAAGAAATTATATAGGGTTTTGTAAAGGATATATAGATAAGACTGTTATAGATATGAACGTAATGAGGAGAATAAATAATTTGAGGAATAAGTGATAAAAATTGAAGGTAAATTCTCATACGTAAAGGTAATAAAAAATTTAAAATGGTGGCATAGGATTCTGTAATGGACAGACAGAAGATAAAGAAAAAGGATGAAGATAAAGAAGATTAGAACGAAAATTGATAATATGAATACTGAGGGATAAATTTAAAGGTAAATAACCATTTATATATATAATATATAAGAATTAAGACAACTCGGGTAAAAATACTCAAGTATAATTTTTGCAAAGAGACTGTAAATATTATGGACATTGGTTTGAAAGACTGGCGAACAATAATAGTCCATCTATACTTTAGAGGCGGGTTCCTGGAGGGCGACCTGTGTTTGTACAATTACTTCAGAGCTATAAAACCCATTCTGCTTTTGCTTTAAATTTCACATAAAGGAACGTCTTTCGTAGATCTGTCACATTACTAACAAAATTTGAACAATTAGTTTTAGTTTACTATGTGCCATAGTCTCACACATTAATGCTTTTTCCGCATTTTTTGGGTATTGGAATAGAAGGACATAGAGAGCTCTCTACTATAATAGATTAATTTATTAAATAGATTTACATAACAGATATTCACTGCAAAATGGGTATATGAGAAGATGGGTGTTGGGATAAGTGATGTAAAGTCTGGGAAATTAGTCGGCGAACGTCTAGCGAGGTTCTATATAGTCAATTTCAAGACTCTCTCACTTCACTCTGGTAATACAGAATTCCAAATTCCAGTGTACAATAATATTATTCTAATACTCTACAGAATCGATAGTTAGATGAGCAATAAAATAAAAATACACATTCTTCAAAATCATATGAAAATTTTTAATTTGTATAGTATATATTTTCACTGATGGAGTTTAAGTTCGGTTTTTTACACTATAGGTAACTAAGAGCATTTTGTTCGCTGGGCAGCTAGTAAGAATTATTATAATATATATTTAATATACATCTGCACTTTATATTTATTAACGGATATGATATGGTTATAAAATTAATTTTTAGTGTTATAGAAAATTTTCGGAGGAGTCCAATGGCCCTGGCCCCTTAAATATAAACTCCACTGTATATTATATTATTTAATATAATTATATAGTATATATATATATATATGTATAATATAAATAATATTAGTATTATATTATATATATATATATATATATTAATATATTATATATTATATAATATTAATTAATATAATTATAAATATATTATATTAATATATAATAATAATTATTATAATATATAATTATATATAATATATAATATTTAATTTATATGATTAATATTAATTATTAAATATATAAGTATATGTTTCACAATTATATTATATATAATATTATTCTAAATAGTATATATATATATATTCTATTATTTAATATTTATATATTAATATTATATTTTTATAATTAGATATATATATTATATTCATAAAATTATTAATATCATATATTATTGTTATATTAATATTATAGTATACTAGCATATTAGTTATAATATTATATATATATATATATACTAACGTCTATATATATATACTTATTAGCTTATTATATTCCGTATATTTTTAAAAAAAGCTATTTTTCCAGTATAATAGCTTAAATATACAAGAATATGCGATATGTATATTTTTCTTTTTTTTTATTTTTGATCTGGAATTATTGTGCGTACTTTATTCGGACTATCTACGCTTTTTATACCTTGCGTGTATAGTACTCTCGTTATAAAATTGGCTAGGATCTACAACTACTGGGAGACTACTCTTAAGTTCATTGTTATATCTTTCGAGTCCATTTATTTTTTATATTATGTTAGTTCATATGAGAGACATATAAAGAGCGAGAGCCAGAAAGAGACGGCGAGGAGAGATTGGGAGACAGAGATAGAAAGAGAGGAAAAAAAACAGATAGAAACAGATAATAGAGAGAGAGAGGAGAGAAAGAGAGAGGAGCTAAGTTATGAAGATTGTGAATAGTACCTGTAAATTAGTACAGAGCAGGAGAAGGGAAAGAAGTTGAGTTAGGAGAGAACACGAGAGGAGAAGAAGAGTAAATGGTATTTGCAGAGAAGATATGCAAGGAATCTATCAGTGTATCGCCGAACGCTTGTTTCCGGGAGGAAGTTTTTCTATACATGAGACTGACATAGAGAGACGCATACGGCGAAAGACACACATAGGAGAGTGCAGAGCGTACATCTGGAGCAGGAGAGACGAAGAACACGAATGATAAATACTGAGGGTGTCGTCAAAAGTCACATATGTTTTTCCCTTTTTTGTTCTGCATGAGAGGGGTATTTGCGACTTTGGAACGTGGCGATAAGGGAAAAACCATAAGAAAGTCTTAAATACCTTAAAAGTATCATAGAGATGTTAGAATTTTAATTTTATATCTGCTCATTTGGTAATTGTGGGTTACTAAATGTAAGAAGAATAAACTTTATCAAATTGAAAACAACTTATATATAAAAGATTGGACTTTTTCTTTTTTATCTTTCTGAAAAACGTCCTTTTTCTAGGATGTTTATATTTACGTTCTAGGGATCATCTTATCTCTACTTACAAAATAAATATATATATATATATATATATATTATATAATATAAGTAAACTATAACACAGTAAAGAGAAGATGATACAGAGAGAGAGAGGAGGAGAGAGAAGGAGAGAGAGTGATTATTGTAAGTATAGATATGAATGGATGAGAGAGAACTGATGAAGTAGATGTATAATAGATAGTATATATTATATATATATTTTATAATTATATAATATAGTATAGTATAATATATATATAGGATATAAATAGTAATATATATTATTATTTATATAATATATTATATGATATATATTATTATTGTATACATATAATTATATATTAGGGTGGCTCAAGAGTAAAGAGGTAAACTTATTTTTTTTTTTTTTTAAATGTTAACCCTCTCAATTAATGAGGTATGCCATTAAAACGCTATGTGATAAATTTTAGCGTGATGAAGAATATTTAATATTGGGATGAACACTTATGAAGTCTATCACAATAAAGAGTGCATACAACTCAAGTGACTAAGGTTCCGATCATTTAAGATCCAAATGCGGAACACAACCGACATATATATATAATTTATTATATTACTGATAGTTATATATATATATATGAGATTTTTTTCTTATATTTACATATGATAAATATATATGTAAAACATATATACACAATATTTACCATAATATTATCATTTTTTTATTCAATAATATAAATTATAATATTCATTTATTATCATTTAATAAATCATATATAGTATATATAACCTTATAGTATATACATATATAAGATTAGTCAGATACGTACTAGACACTCAGTATCGTAAACATAATAGATTAAAAACTTATATTATATATAATTAATACTTATATAATAATAATATATATATAATAGTATATTATAATAATATAATTTATATATAAGATATATATATAATAAAAATATAAAATATATATATATACTATATATGTAAAATAATAGTAATAAGTTAATAATGTATAAAATATAGATTTATATTAGTATTATATATAGTATATATATAATTAATATATATGTATTTAGCTCTTTGAGCATTTTGATATAAATTAAGAAAATTTAATATATATTTAGTTATCTATTATTTAATAGTATAATAACACTATAATATATATTTATGATATATATTGTATATATATATCAGAATATAATATTATATATGTATTTTTATCTAATAATATATATAATAATAGTTATATTATTTTTTTTATTTTATAGATTATTAATTTTTATTATTTAATATATTAAAATAAATATAAATATTATAAATTATAATATATATAGTAGGCAATAATATTTCCTTTATCAGTAATATACTATATAAATTATATATAATATAAATATTATATATAAATATATAGATTTTATTATTGTAAGTATTATTATGAATTCTATATATTTCGAGTTTCCTTTTGGTAAATCAAATATATATGTAGTGTAGGCGTAGTCGGTACATAGTATAAGATTTATAAAGGTTTAACTGTAACTTGCAACCAGATCCGTAGGCTGTAGGTCGTCGCTTCGTGGGCGCAGATAAGAACATCTTGTAACTAAGAAAGTCTCAGTAATCGAAATACTGTTTCATTCTTATATTTGTGTCAATGGTAGAAGGTGACTCTGTTCCACCAACGGCGGCGCATGGATGTAGTAGAGCAGTGTAGGAAAATACGGCCAGAGAGCTAACACTTTGCTCTCTTCGAGAATAAAAACTGTAAAGGTACAAAGACACATTATATTATTTAATTGAATATTATTGTATCGAATACATATTTTTTTTGACAATGTTTTATTAATCTACTTGTGAAATAAACATCTTAAAATAGTCATTAGACATAATTAAAAAGCTAGATATCTTTAAATTAAAGGTACCCCCATTCCTTCCCTATTTTTATGTTTTGCTTATTTTATTTGGTTGTATATTCTCTTTAAATGTTGCCAATTTAATCATTATTTTTTGAGAGATCAGATCTATATATATATAATAAACTTACTATGAATAATATATATATAATATATCTATATAAGAATATATATATTATAATATAATATATATATATATATAATATAATATATCTTATTATGATATATATAATAATTGTTATATATATATATATAATAATATATTCTATATATACTAATTATCATCTATAAATTCATAAGGGTCAACAATCTTTGTATTTAATATAGTATGAAAAATTTCTCAGAAAAAAAGTTTTATTGTTTGAAAATTAGTTCACGATCGGACTAACTAGATAATTTTTTGCCGTACTGGCACGTTTGTTTATTGAAAAGTCTGCTTATATATGGTTCATGATAACAGAATATTTTGCTGTTATTCGAGTTTATTCTTACGAGAAGTATTAGTATCGTTTCATCAAAGTAAATTGTTTTTTTATTAATAAGCTCATCTTCAGAATCTTAACATTTATGTCTCTCTAATTGTATAAAATATAATTTAATGTAATTATTATTAATAAAATTAATAAGTAGGCATACCATCTTGATCAACCTTGATTTCACCAAGCCAGGGTTGCAAAGCTTTTTTTTTTAAATAAACAAATAATACTTATCTTCCCCAGTTTTATCACGTTTTGTTATATATTGTTTATTAATAATGAGAATGCCTAATAAACAGTTGTCGGCGATTTTTCATTTCTTAGTGCCATAAAGAAAATAAGAAAACGTCAGAATAATGATGGCACTAATAATTTTATATTATCGTCGAGACAATTCCGACGATATAGATACATGCTTTTTTGGTGCATAAATGTTGTAGTACCCTCAATGGTTGGCCACTGTGTCACAAGATAACTTGGCTTTTTTTTCCTATATATATAATAATGTATATATATATATTGAGGTATAGTAAGATACAGCATTAAATAGAGTATATATTATATATATAGATAGATAAATATTATATATAAGTATGTATATGGTATATAGTATATATAATATAATATATGTGTGTAATATATATAAGTATGTATATGTATATATAATATGTATAATATGTATAATAATAATAGTAGTATAATCAATACTATATATATAGATAATATACTTATATTTAAGTTGAGCTGTTATTTTGGTGCAATATCAAAAATATCTTCTACATTTTTGATAGTTTTTTTTGTTTTCGATTTTGAAATGGTGTTAAACATGGGAAACTTGTAACATAATTTTCAAATAACTTTTGGTGAGTCTTTGGATTAATTTTTAGCCTTAATAGTGAAAAAGAAAGAAATAAATAGATTATTGCAAAACTAAAAAAAAAATAATATCGAGAATAATACGTATATTGATTTTTTTTCAGACTTGAACATCTGTATTATTTTAATTATTTTCAAAGAAGTTAGTTTTTTTTAAAAATTCTTTTGTATTCTCAAATTGCCATAGGCTACATTTTGTAGAATCCTACGCAGTTTCAATGCGCAGTCGGCACCATTAA
This sequence comes from Trachelipus rathkii, assembly GCA_015478945.1. Lineage (NCBI taxonomy): Eukaryota > Metazoa > Arthropoda > Malacostraca > Isopoda > Trachelipodidae > Trachelipus > Trachelipus rathkii. The sequence goes on along the minus strand of JABUQX010011471.1, from coordinate 3,848 downwards.
ACATTACCTACGTCAAAAAATTTCAATGGAAGGTATTGGCACCTTATACCTCACACATTGAGAGGATGATAGTCTAAAATTTCCAAATTTTGTTTTATTGGTCACCTAATAATATTATAATATTAATAAATATATAATATATCTGGTATATATATATATATATTTATTAGACATAATCTTCCACTGAATATGATACGTTATATATGATAAGTTATATATAATATATATAAATTATATTAATTATATATAATATATATATATATGTTCAAAGTTTATACTTTGGGTATCAACACCCTCTTCTCTTCCTCACAATTCTTAATAATCTATGCTTTTTAAATAGATAATGCTAGTATATGTTTTGAAGTGCTCAAATTACAGAATTACTTGCCACCTGTCAACTTACTAGCTGATGCAACCAAAATCAATTTTCATCCATTTCAACTATAAGGGCTAGAAAAATTTAGGTAAGAACAGTTAGGTTTAAGTTTAGGAAAGTAGATAAGGCCATTACGAGTGTAGGAGCGAGATGAGAGGAAAAAAATATGATAACACCAAATTATTTTACATCACATATTCAGGAGGGTCTCCTTTTGGGGTAGTAAAACATGAATAAAGCCAAATTACTTTATCCTGAAGCTAATTTTTGTCAACCGTAATTTGGCACCTTACAGAGAAGGCCCGTGTCCACCGGATGGAGAGCTAAATACGCAGTCGTACGTGTGTCACCACGTGGCTTAATAACCCGAGTAATATTGATACCTCCGCCTAATTTAGAAGAACACCAGTTTTGAAGTATTTGACCTTTTGTATTTATAGACGGGTCCATTTTTGGAACACCTAATTTTTTGAGAAACCCTTTATTTTTCTTTTTTTTCGTTTTTTTTTGTTTTGTACGTTAATTAGTTATGTAATTTTGGTGTAGTATTATTTCATTTCATGGTTGTCCATGAGCCTTTTAACAACCTGTTGTTTTTTCGTTAGTCCGCATTTTGTTATATTGCGTTTGTTAATCTTAGTCATAATTTTCAATGCGTCGTTTTCGTCGGGATAGATCAGCAAATTCATTCGTCTTCGCGCTGTCGTTTAACAAGTTCCGCAATTTCGCAATCGTAGAGTTTTTTAACACATTCGCGAGTCCGTGCGCATTCGTAGCAAAGAAACCACGCGCAAAAGAACCCTGCGGTTCCAGCCCGGCACGCCTGCCGCCGTCGCTATTTTTATATATATTGATTATAATACGAGATATATATGTATTATTATATATATATATATTGATATAATATATCTATCAATATTTATATATTATATATTCTTTATTCATTATTATTATTATATTAGATTTTCCTTCAATATATATATAGTTAACTATTATATATAGTAATATATAAATGAAATATTTCAACCACACAAACACAACCCACTCGGCGCACCGCACGTGTGTCGCTACTCAAGATTTTTCACTCTGCTTATACTTACTTACCACATCAAGCCTAACGTCTTCGCGTTCTATCCGGATCAATACAATCAAAATATACATTCAAACAAAGGATACGAATACCCACCTCTCGGGCAAATTAAAGACCTTTAGTCCACAGATCTAAACGTGAAATCTGGTATTGAGATATTTTGGAATCAGGTCAATTTAGCGTGCGTGGAAACCAGGATAAATAATATAGATAATAATAATAATAATATATAATAATGATAATAGATAATGAATAATAATATAAATAATCATAATAATATAATAAATGATAAATCTATATATAATATATATATTAATATAATATACTATTAGTAATGTTATATCTTTATATATTTAATAATATTAGTATTATTTATATTAATATAAAAAAAGAATATAATACTATAATATATTATATATATATAAATTATTACTATTAATTGAAAATATGAAAGGGAAGAGAGAGAGAGATGAGAAGAGAGAGAGGAGCAGAGTCGAGTTAGAGAGGCCAGTGTGTGAGCAGAGAAGAATCAAGCCTAAGTATCCGACCGCGGGTCGTCCAGATTCTTTATATTACCAGCGATGGACAAAGTGCTAATATATACTAATATATATGATATAATTAACATATTAATAATATAAATATATAATATATATAATATATTATATTACTAGTAGAGCATTTGATTTTAATAGGTTTAATATATATAATATTATATAATATATATCTACATATATAGATTTATATTTGAATTTAATTATCTTAAATATTTTTAGTTTGATTTTACTTTATTAATTTGGTGTATTTTCAATTATTTTTTATTGTATTTTTCTGTTACGGACGCCGTAAGGAAAATGAACAAAATGATTCGTGTGATGAGTACCAATGTGAGTTTTATAATATTGGAAATTCGAAATTTTATTTATTTATTTGAAGATTTATCAATTTTTAAATTGAAGTTATTTTTTATTATTCTTTATTATTTTTTATATATTAAATCAAATTTGCGTAACGTAGTTATTTTATTATTTTATTTTTTGGTAATTAGGCTGTCGGTTCAGGCGATCCAAACATGCCCATCTACAAAGCGAGAGAGAGAGAGAGAGAGAGAGAGAGAGAGAGAGAGAGAGAGAGAGAGAGAGGAGGAGAGAGAGAGAGAGAGAGAGAGTAGAGAGAGAGTATAATATATATAGAATATAGAAAATAAATTTATATACATATTATATATCACGATAGTAAAATTATTATTAAAAACTAATAAATATGTATATAATATATGTCTCATATACCACACACTTTTGTAAAAAAAATAAATGCACATTTATTACTTTATATATATACAACTTGTTTGTACCATGATTATATTTCTTCTGTGCCTTGAACTCCTTTACCTTGGATTCTAGCTCATTTTGACTAATTGCGAACCGACACAGCACTACACGCTAGCGCCAAAAAAATCCTGCAACTCTACACTAATATCTGTGATATTACTTTATTTCAACATAAACCTTCAACCACAGAGTATTACCGTGAACCTTTAAACCAAACTCATCAATTATTACTCTTATCCCTACCACAGCTAAACACTATTTTTGCGTAAACTTCCTACACCTAGACATGCCTTCTAGTTCCGCTAGGTGCCCTAGCTCCAACACAAAAGCGTCTCTGGAAGGCATCGAAAGATGAACTGAGCACACAGATTTATAAAACTATCTAGTATTGTTACGATAATTCGTCCGTGCTCTCAATAATGAATAGGTCTACATCGGATAAACCCATCCTCTTCAACTCCTAACAAACATATCCAACTTAACAATATTATATATATATATGGTCAGGATATTACTCACACACTCAAAACTCATACTACTATACAATTGATTAACAATAATCATTACATATATATATTATATTAAATATAATACAATTAAAATTAACATAACACACTTTAACACAGTACACTATATATATATACAACACAAAACAAGGCACTCAGATGCGAAAGCACACATATTTATAGTATATATATAGTATAATATAATTTATATAATCTAAACACTATAATCACATAACATACTCAATACACTAATTCCACTATAAATAGTAACCTTATACATAGTACACATACATTCAGTTATTACAACTTCATATGCCTTATTATATACATATATACACATAACAATATATGAACTTGCTCATTTTGGCTACTTATACACTTATACATTTATATACTTATTTATATAATACATATACAAGTAGCTACATCACAATAACAACTAATATCACCATATAACTATACAACTCATATAATATAATTATACTACAACCTACTACACTTATATCAATACTAAGTTCATTACTATGCCTAGTTAACTACTACAC
>JABUQX010011470.1:0-10000 GCA_015478945.1 Trachelipus rathkii | reverse complement strand
TATTCGCCACATAGTTCACCACTCTACCGCTCGGATTTTGCCAACTTTATTTGCGGTAGCGAAACAAAGAAGCAACCGAACGCAGGCATTCGCTCGAATTGGGATAAAACGACGGGCTACGCCAGACCATCCCGCGACATACCTGAGTTAGGGCGAGGACATCACGCTACTTCTTTTGCACTCGTTTGTCTTTCGAGAATTAACCTACTTGACTAAGAGAGGTAGGTAGCGCTTGGAACCCTGGATCACCCCGTCTGTGATCATGCCACGTGACCGCATTTGATCGGTTCCACGAGACTGTTGGAACCGATTTGGTACTCCCGGCGGCAACCCGATCGTTCTACGGATACGAACGAGATTCACGTCGCCGTCCGGCACGCATTTATGTTTGCGAACGTTTTCTGACGACCGTACGCCCATCACATAGACCGTTGTATCTCTACATTTCCTCACTTTTCCCCTGTGTCTTGCAAAGCCTTCATATCGAGTTCCTACGACGTAGTAGCCACGCCGGAGCGCAGCAGTGTGTAGTGTTCACGGAACTTCGCGCGATCAGCACACCGACGCCCCCCATAATGCGCAATTGGGTAACGGGAGGTGATGCACGTCGGCCGTAGCGCGCGTAACCACGTCCTTTGTGTCCCGTTGCCCAGCCAGATTTAACGTATAGCACGATTTTGTACGGACCGAAGCGAGCTCGCACCCGGAACTCAAGCGAATGCAAGGCATTGAGATACGAAGGCTCGACCCGAGCGCTCAGACCGATCGCTATGATCGATATTATTGGGACTCGGAGGACACTCTCTTGACTAATCTCTATATTTTACCTTCTTTCTCGTCAAGTCCCTTTCTAATTCCTCTGATACTTGATTTTCGTGATATGAATTAAACCCTTACCTATAGAAGTGGCACCGTGACCTCCACTCTGCTTAGCAATAATCCGCCGCACCCGCATGCGACAATAACACTCGATGGGGCGAGGGACCAGTCCGCTAGCTTCTTTTGCCCTGTTATGTATTCGGATGACCATGTTGATTAACAGCAGGAGTAGCCGTTATGGGAAGAACTGCTGATTCCGTCCCCGTGGCAGGCCCGTATAACGGATTGGGACCGGCGAGGAGACACAGGACAATTAGATCAGTATGTTTGTCGTGTGGGAATTCGGATGAGGGATACAATCGCCGTCCAGACCGACATTTATGTTTTGCGACACTCTTCTGACGACGTCTTCACAACCACTTCTTACCGGACGTTATACTGACTTTACTCTCGTGTTCTCCTCGTACCTCGCACGTATCTGTGATCTCTCACGACAGTAGTAGCAGCAGCAGAACCAGCAGAGCGGCTTTTTAAAAAAAATTCAAACGAGAACTCGGCGCGATCAGCACACCCGCGCAAGACCTGAGTACGAGGAAGGATGATGCACAGTGGCGTCCGTATAGGAAAATCGTGGCTTTTCCGTAGCGCACCGTAAAAAACAGTCCTTTGATCCCCGTCCCCAAGCCCAGGGTACTAGCACGTTTTAGTCAGGTGTGACTGAAGAGAGCATAAGACCGGACTCAAGCGCGAATGCAGGCATTGGATGACGAGGAGGTATACTCGACCGGCGCTTCTACCCTCGCGTATGTCATTTTTGGATCGGGACATTCCAACCTTTTTTTACAATCTCAGTCCGTATGGTAGCCTCTTCGTCAGGTCAAAGTCCACTGCGTCTGACCGTAGCAGCGAGTAGGCAGTGATTCACGAGACTCCGCAGCGCATCAGCCACCGAGGCCCCCATAAATGGGCCAAGACCTGAGTCGAGGAAGGAATGATGACAGATTCGCGCCCCACGTTGGAAACGTGGCTAGATTTCCGTCTGCGCCGCCGTAAACAAAGTCTTTGTCCCGTCCCCCAGCAGCAAAATACAGGGTACTGCCCGATTTAGTCAGGTGTGACTGAAAGAGAGTACGAGAACTCATGCGAATGCAAAGGCATTGAGATACGAGCATGGGATACTCGACCCGGACCCTCAGACCTATTGATCGATCTATTGGGATCGGAGGCTTCAACCTTTTTTACAATCTCAGTCCGATGGTAGCCTTCCTTTCTCAGTCAACGATCCTGCGTCTGACCGTTTCCTCTACTAACGCTTGCTGCGCTTGTGATGCTGATGCTAGATGATGCTAATCTGTCGCGTTGTAGGTTGTTAACCAGCAGCGCGCACGACAAGCGCTGCTTGCCAATGAAGAATAGCAAAGTGTTGCGGCAGTGCGGGTAGTACCGGTAGGCAGGGCTGCGTGGCGAATACACTCGAATTGATCAACAAAGCCAGCACAATCTGTAAAGTTAGTTTGAAGTACCCATCCTGAATAATTTCGTCAGTAGTGCGCAAGAGGCTAACTTACCAGATGTGTTCATGGCTTTGTTAAATTAACCCAAGAGATCGCACGACTTACCTTTCTCAGCGCAGCAGCCGGCGTATCCACGTTCGCTTATGATCGCTGCCACTACAATGGCTCCTCTAATAGTACTTCGGCGATCCCGTAGTGGGTTGGGTTCGACGCCGACGACGACAGAGAGGGAACCCAACCTCGCTTTCTTTGACGACGACGACGGGAACGTCCCAGAGACGATCCCTATGATCTATAGCAAATAGGACGCGGCAAGTGCGAGTTTCTAAGCCATTTTACGTCCTAGTGCGACTTCGAAATACTCGATGGTTGGCAAGAGTAACATCGTAGTCAGAACAGGGCAGCCAGCAAAAGTCGTCTGCGGCAAGTTCGGGAATACGAGTTAGCAGGCGTGCAGTGGCGAATACACTCGCATTGACCACCAGCCATGAACAAGAACATCGTTGATCGTTACCTCTTTCAGACCCAATCTCGTGGAATAATTTTTGCAGTAGTGGTACGGCCGTTAATGATCAGATACGATGTATATCACCACGTAGAACACACATCGTGGATAGCTACCCTTCAGACCCAATCTCTGATTATTTCTTCGCCGTAGGTGGTAATCTTTCCTGCCGCAGGTTGTATATGGAACTTTTTATTACAACCCAAGAAGCATCCGCCATACGAACTTACCTGTCTAGCGCGGCAGCCGGCGATTCACGTCGGCAATTACTAACCGCCTTGCGTACAATGGGCTCTATAGCACCTTCGGCGAAAGCCGACGTGGGTTGTGATCGCCGCCGACGCGACAGAGGACAGACCCGAATTCGCCGCTGTGCGCGCGACGGACGTCCAACGGGACAGTCCTATGTATCGTAATGGGACGCGCAGAAGTTGTTGGTTTCTAGCCATCGACGTCCTAGTTGCACTCCGTCTCGATGCCTATTAGGAAGTCAGAGCTCAAGCACCGGCTCAGCAAAAGTGTCTGCGGCAAGCCGGGACTAGACCGTTTAAGGCAGTCGTGCCGTGGCGAAAATACACTCCGCATTGTGCGCAGCCACACACGCACACAATCGTGATGACACGTAGTTTCATCCCCAATTCTGGATTATTTTTCGCCGGGTGCAAGAGAGCTAAGTTCAATAGGTGGTGTTTTTTTTTATATCCGAAGTTTTGCATATTTCAACCCAGACAGTCCGCACGACTTACTGGTTCGGCGGCAGGCAGCGCGGTCTCCCTCGCATTTACTGACTCGCCGCATAGAAGGGTCTATGCTTACCTCGGGGCGAACCGTAGTGGGTTGTGTTCGCGGCGACGACGACAGAGAGAGAAGGAACCAACTCGCTCTTTTGACGACGCTCGGGAAGTCCCAACAGAGACAGGATCCCTATGTTAGCAATAGGGACGGCCCCCCAGCAGTTGCGAGGTTCTAGCCAATCGACTCCTGTTGCACGACAGCTGACGTCGTTTAAATCCCGTCGTTTGAGAGAAGGATCTGTGACACTCGACTGACGCGAGATTTAGAAAGCACACTGTGCAGCAGAGGCGCAGAGCTGTTATTTTAGTTTCCTAGGCCAATCTCTTCGTAAAAGGTTCGACTTTCTAACCAGCTTTTTCGTTCTATTTTTAAATTAGAATTTACTAGGGTCAACGACCGCATTCGACTAACAAGACGACGGTTCTCCCCAACTGCCTGCGATGGTCACCCGAGGAAGTCGGAAAAAACTTTTACGCGTAGCTAAGAACTTAATTTTGCTGAGTGCTGCAGGGTGAACGCTTTTCACAGCCGGAAGCCGGCCTACGTCGCTGTGCTTCTTTTTATCCGACTCTTTTTTCTACCGCGCGACTGAATTAGACGTCAGGATGATGCAAAAAAACAGTTATACTCGAAGATTCGAGAAGCGTATATGCCTGTAACCGGGTGGACTGCGGTTTTCGTCATTCAATACATCCACACCACGTTCGCGGTGCTCCCCACGCGCGCCGAACGCCGGCCAAAATATTCCATCTTCGACTGAAATTCTTTTCCCCCGACTATGACGCACTCGGGACGAGGAGCCGAACAGGACAACAGAAAGAACTAGACAAGAAGCGACAAGGAGCGAAACGTAGATCCGCAGCATTATCGTACCTGTCTCAGTCCAGTGTCTTACGCCCTTGTTTTACAGTGCCCTTTGCTTTCGTTCCCCTTTGCTTTTACCGTGCCTTTGCCTGTTGCTAGCGCTGTTGCTTTCGCCCGCAGACTCTCCACGTTTCCAGTCTGCCTGCCTTGCTGCTGCCTGCTGCCGCCTGCATGCCTGCCTGCTGCCTGCCTGAAAGAAACAGAACAGAGAAACAAAGACGGAGGGAGCGAACGTTAGAACCCAACCTCCATTGCGCCCACACCCTTGTGCGTCGCCGCCGCCCTCCAACTGACATGAGCGATGTGCGGCTCAGAACAAGGTTTCGCAACGTTATGACGAGAGCGAGTGGACGAAAGAACGAACAGAAGAAAGAACAGGGACCAAGCCTGCGGCCGCCGCACCTGCTGCGCTTGCTGCCGAGCCTCAACTTAATCCACGGCCTGGAGGCGGCGGGCCTTGCCTGCACCGACGAGCCTCTTTAGACTTTTTTTATGCGAGATGGATTAACGACTGTACAGCGGCGAAAACCTTTCGCGTCAGTAGAGGCTTGACCCACCGCATATCCAAACGAGCAGTTATTGCGTTCGGTAGGGGGTGTAGACCGCTGCTTTTCCTGCGGGATCGTTAATCTACATCTCCTCTCCGCTATTCTCGGCTCGTTCATCGCCGGGCAGTATGTAATTCCTGGACTTAGTGTTACCCCCGCTTCGGCCTGAACCACACTTAGCGCGGGGGGGAGAGAGGCCCAATTCGTAGACGCGAAGGAGATTTGTATACTTTGCTTGCCTTTTCTGGAAGCACACCAGGCAAGCCAGTCCTTCTTCCTCCGCTGTCGTATACATGCGCTCGGCACATATCGTCACAGGACGTTCCTGTGTATCAAAGACACGCGATGTCGTGCGCGTTGTGGACTTTCTCGCGGTTTTTGTTCAGGGCGGATTAGGTACTTCAATCTTGAGAGGGCGGGTCCCGGGGGTCGGTGCCAGCACTGGCGGTAATGAGGCACTTGGTATCGTGTTTTAGGTTTTAGCCTTTGACCGATCAGGACACTTCTCCCTGACGCACTCGCACTGTCGTCTTATAGAATGTTACCCGTCGCACAGGCAGATTTCGCCTCCTGAGCTCTTGCGGTTGCCGTTCAGGAAATGAATCGCTGTTTGACGACGAGATTGGCACGATGAGATGGTGATACTACGCGAGGGCATCACTTCATCACGAACTCAATCCGCGCCCCGACAAACCTCGGCTGTCTGGTAGGTCTTTCCTTACACTCTGCGGTCAGTTCCGGGTACCATCCTGCCCGGGAAGTACTTGTTCGGGTCCTACATTCCATATCCAACTAGTGCAGTGACGGGCTTTGAGCTGGCCCCGATGGTCTATACTTCATTTTGCTATCACCCGGTTTATGTGTTCGGGAGGGATCGCTTAGTCTGTTCGTGACGGCTGTGTGCGAATCGACAGGAAGACGCGAAGAAAAATCTCCTGTTAGGGTTCAGCCCAGCCTCTTCCAGCGCGCATTATTCGACTGGCCCTTATTAGCATGGTGCAATACAGTGCGCTACGACGAAAGCAGTCGCCACACGTTTTACTAAGGAAAGAATCTGCTGCTACTAGACTACTTCACACGTGAAGCAGGTGACATTGCCGAAGGGATACTAATGGAGGCGATAGGTCTCTCAACCCTATATTATATTTCGAAAGGATCATCACAAGAGTCGGTAGAGAGATATAGCATAGAGGCTCGCACAGCAAAAGCCAGGACCAGCTCATTTCCGAACAGCAGCCAGGCATCTTTACTGCGGTTCGGTAGAGAGAGTGAAAGACTACTTACTGCGCTAAAGCGTTTTTCGGCTATACCTAGGACTACGTTTTCTGTATGCGCTTCTGCAGTTCTGATGTACGCGCTCTTGCGCAACTAAGAGAGAGATAGCTTTTTTTCAGCAGAGCGGACCCCAGTTCATATCCAACACGAGCGAGTTTTGCAGTTCGGCTGAGAGAAGAGACGCTTTTACTCCGCTTCGGAACTGCTAAAGAAGCTGCTGAACCCTTCCCGTTAGTATGCCTCGAGTTCCGCTACTACCACACTTCACTTCTACTACCAGAGAGAGAGGAGCAGCCAAGGAGCAGAGGGGCGCGCCTTTCACGTCGCCACGAGTTGCTTACATATTCGCCGGGCAACAACGGTTATCTCTGCGCGGAGGGGCCAATTTTTCATAGTCAGGGGAAGGTTTTTTTCAATGATCGTTACTCGGTAAAATGTTTCTAGGCAGCCGAGCATCGCCCTGATAGATAACCTTTACCGACCAGAACAACCACAGACTCACATTCGGAAAGCTCGTCATTTTTGTAAAAGCGGAAAAATCGCCTTTTTGGCTCTAACGCGGAACGACGGATGCCTGAAGCTTCGCCTCTCCGTGATTTTCTCTCGAGTTTCAGTTTTTCGACTAGGTCACGGAAAACTGCTAGAGGGGGTAGCAGAGTTCATTCCTCGCATCCCCGTCTCTGGAGTCTATATGCGGAAGATGGTGACGAGACACAGCGTCACGACCAGCTAGAAGCCAACCGGAACTCCACGCGGGGGAGAGAGGGAACCCAAACTCGCTCTCTCCCGTTCTTGACTGGACTTGGAGGTACCCTCTGAGACTAAGAAGGGAGAGAAGCAGCGCTTTTCAGCAGGAATGCGGACCCCCAGTCTCATATCCACACGGCAGAGTTATTGCCAGTCGGTGAGGGAGTGGAAGACCGACTTTTTTGTTCCGTTTCGAACTGCTGAAGAGCGCTGCTGACACTGACACTTCCGTAGGTAACTGCTCGGCGTATACCTACTACATGCTATACCCAGAAGAAGCGAGCAGGGGGCGCGCCATCTTTCACGGCGACACGAGGTTCATTGCATCATTCGCCGGGCGAACGGCTATCTCTTTGGCGGAGGGCCAATTTTTCAAGTCAGGGGAAACGGTTTTTCTCAATATGATCGTTCTCGTAAAATGTTCTAGGCGCGAGCATCCGCCCTAATGAGTACCTTCCCGACCAGAACGACCCAGACTCAACAATTTGAGCAAAAGCTCTATATTTGTCACGTAAAAAGGGGAAAAATCCGCGCTTTTTTGGCCTCTACCGCGGAACGACGACTGCTGAGCTTCGTCCGTGAATTTTTCTTTCGATTTCAGGTTTTCGACTTAGGTCACGGAAATGCTAGAGGGGTACGCGAATTCCGTGGCCTCGCGATCCCAGTCGTCGGGAGTCTACTAGACAGGAGGCGTGACGAGGGCCAACAGACAGTCAGCACCAAGCTAGAAGCCAAACCCGGACACCAAACTGGAGAGGAGAGGAAGCCCAGCTCGCTCTCTCCCGGTTCTTGACTGGACTTGGAAGTCCTCTTGGCCGCAACTAAAGAAGAGGAGAAGAACAGCAAGTTTTAGCAGAGAGCGGACACCCGTTCCTTCCAACACGACAGAGTTATTGCGTTCGGTAGGGAGTGGAAGACCCGCTTTTTTCTCGTCAACTGCTAGGAGCTGCTGAACTGACCCTTCCGTAGTAAACTGCTCGAGTATACCCTAATCACTCGCTTACCAGAAGGAGGAGGGGAGCAGGGGCCGCGCCATCCTTCACGCGGACCACGAGTTCATTGACATCTAATTCGCCGACGCGGTCTTCCTCTTGAGCGAGGGCCATTTCGAGGTCGGGGGAAAGGTTTTTCTAAAATGCCTCGTTACTCGTAAATGTTTCTAGGGGGCCGAGCAATCCGCCCTAATGAGATAACCTTCCCCGACAGAACAACCACAGGATCAAATCGAGAAAAAGCTCTATTTTTCCGTAAAGGCGGAAAATCCGCGCTTTTTTCGACCTCGAAGCAGGGAAAGCTCGAGCGCACGGCTGCCCCTCTCCGGGGACTCTACCTTCGATTTAGCTTTTCACTTTTGGTCCCGGAAGAGCGCCACCTCGTTCTGGCAGTGTCTCGTACTCCGGCTTAGATTTGCGAGAGAAGCTTTATCCGCAGTGAGGCAAAGGTAGATAGAATGCCTTCTCGCTCTCCTACTTCACGTAGGAGAGCGACAACTGTGAGGAGACACTCGTGTCCCGCCCCACAGCCTGGCGGTTCATCGAGCTGTTGCAGCTGAGCACAGGGCGACGCTGGAGTCCTCATCCCGCCTCGTTCCCACGTCTAGGCCCTGGGTACATCCTGGAACGCAGGAGACGTGCATTACATTAGAACGGATGCTCGGCTCGAGATGGTGACACGGAGAGATTCATCTCCGGATGCTCCTATCTTCCCGTTCCACTTCGATGCATCTATCTCGCGGGGAGAGTGGGAGGAGCGAATGTGGGGCGTATGCTGCGAGACGAAGCGTCTTGGCCCTTCCTTAATGGAGCCCTTTCTTCTATCTCCGAGGATGGCCAATCTTCAGTGGGGAAGGTCTTGTCTCTCGGATCGGTCCTCGAGATGTTTCTAGAGGCCCAGGCGCCGCACCTCCCGAGATAACCGCCACCCGCCAGGCAGATCGTCCAAGAGCTCTAGCCGGGTGCGAGAAAAGTCTCTTTTCGTAAAAAGGCGCGAAAATCGCTTTTTCGACTCGAGCAGGGAAGCGTCAGGCGCCACGGCCTGACCCTCTCCGGGACTCTACCCTCGGTTTGAGTTTTCACTTTGCTTCTGCGAGACCGCACTGTTCTGGTCCGTTTCTCCTTACACGGCCATTAACGAAATCGTTTGAATAAGAAAGGGAACCGAACCATATATGCTTTCGTTCCACTTTACGTAGGAGAAGCTGCGACAAGTGAGAAGCACTGTGTCCCGCCCAGCAGCAGGCGGTCTATCGAGCTTTCACTGATGACCAGGCAGACGCGGTTGAAGGTTCACTCCCATCCCGCCTCCGTCCCACCGCTATAGGCCTGCGATCCATTCCTGAAGCGAGAGGACGTGCATTGACATAACGGGTCTCCGGATGCCAGTTGTGAACCGGGAGAAAACTCAGTCTCGCCGATGCGCTCATCATCTTCCCGGTTCCACCTCTCCGCATGCATCTATCTCGGCGGAGAAGTGGGAGCCGGGCGATGATGGGGGTGTCTGCTGCGGTACGAGCGTATGGCCCTCCTTCCAGGGAAGACACCTTTTTCTATCTCGGCGAGGATGGCCATTTCGTCGGGTAAGGTTTGTCTCGGATCGGCTTACTCGTAGATGTTTCTAGACGGCCCAGGCGCGCTTCGAGTAACTCCACCGCCAGGAGTCTGTTCAAGAGTCACGCGGTCGGAAAGCGTTACTTTTCCGAAAGGCGGAAATCGCCTTTTTTCGACTCGACGCAGGAAAGCTGCGAGCGCACGGCTGCACCGTCTCGGATCGAACCTGATGTGATTTTTCACTTTTGGTCCGGAGACGCCACTGTTCTGCCGTCCTCCGTACTCCCGGCTTTTCTTGTCGAGGCTTACTCTCCCTGTGGCACAGAGACTAATAATGCCTTCTCGCTCTCCTACTTTACGTAGGGAGCTGCGACAACTGTGAGAAGT
>JABUQX010011469.1:0-30422 GCA_015478945.1 Trachelipus rathkii | reverse complement strand
TAACAATATTCTCGGAGATTTCCAATTTGAACGCTTCACGCGAAATCTAAGTATTTCGTTCCAGAAAAAAATCTATCGCTTACTATTACTCCAAAACCTGGACCCTTTCAGACTTCAGACCAACTGCGCATTTTATAATAAATTTAGCTAACAATTTAAGATAATCATAACAATATTCTCGCAGATTTTTTTAGAAAAACTCCAAATTTTAACTCGTTACGAAATCTCTAAGTATTTCGCTGACCAGATTAAAAAAATTCTATCCGCCCCTACTATACTCCAAAACCTCGACCCTTTCAGACTCAGACCAACGCATTTTTAATAAATTAGTAAACAATATTTAAGATAATCATAACAATATTTCGAGATTCCAATTTTGAACTTTACGACATCTATAGCTATTTATTCGATTCCAGAATAAAAAATCTTATCGCCCATACCTATTACTCCGAAAAACCTGACCCTTTCAGACTCAGACAAACGGCGCATTTTTATTAAAAATAGTAACAATTTAAGATATCATAAACAATATTCTCGGAGATTTCCAAATTTTGAACTCTTACGGAAATTTAAGTATTTTCTTTCCAGAAGTAAAAAATCGTATCGCCCTCCTCATTACTCCAAAACCTGACTCTTTCAGACTTTCAGACCAACGGACATTTTATTAATAAATTAGTAAACAATTTAAGATATCATAACAATATTCTCGGACATTCCAAATTTTGAACTCTTACGGAAATTAAGTATTTTCGTTCCAGAATAAAAAATCTATCGCCTACCTATTACTCCAAACCTGACCTCTTCAGACTTCAGACAACGCATTTTTTATTAAATAAAATTAGCTAACATGTAAGTATATCATAACAATATTCTCTGAGATTTCCAAATTTTGAACTCTTACGGAAATCTAAGTATTTTCGTTCCAGAATAAAAATTATCGCTACCTATTACTCCAAAACCTCGAATTTCAGACTTCAGACCAACGGCATTTTATTTAAGTAAATAGTAAACAATTAAGAATATCATAACAAAATTCTCGCGGAGTATTCAAATTCTTGAACTCTTACGGAAATCTAAGTAATTTTCTCTCAGAAATAAAAAAAATCTTATCGCTACCTATACTCCAAAACTCTGGACCCTTCAGACTTTCGCAACTGTCATTTTATTAATAAACTTAGCTTAAACATTTAAGCATATCATAACAATATCTCGCGAGATTTCCAAGATCTTGCAACTCTTACGGAAATCTAAGATTTTCGATTCCAGAATAAAAAAATCTATCGCCCAATCCTATCTACTCCAAAACTGGACCCTTCAGACTCAGACCAACGCATTTTATAATAAATTGATAACAATTAAATATCATAACATATTCTCGGAGATTTACCAAATGGTTCAACTCGATACGAAATCTAAGTATTTTTCGTTCCAGAATAAAAAAAATCTATCGCTACCTATTACTCCATAAACCTGACCCTCAACTTCAGGCCAACGCCATTTTATTAATAAATAGTAACAATTTAAGCATATCGATAACAATATTCCGCAGATTTCCAAATTGCTTAACTCTTACGAAATCTAAGTATTTCTCCGTTCCAGAATTAAAAAATCTACGCTTACCTATTACTCCGAAAACCTGGACCCTTCAGACTTCAGACAACGCATTTTATTAATAAATTACTAACAATTTAAGATATCATAACAATATTCTCGGAGATTTCCAAATTTTTGAACTCTTACGGAAATCTAAGATTTTCGTTCCAGAATAAAAATCTACGCTACCTTTACTCCAAAACCTGGACCCTTTCAGACTTCAGACCAACTGCATTTTAATTAATAACAATAGTTAACAATTTTAAATATCATAACAATATTCTCGGAGATTTCCAAATTTTGAACTTACGGAAATCTAAGTATTTTCGTTCCAGAATAAAAATCTAGCGTCCACTAATACTCCAAAACCTGGACCCTTTCAGACTTCAGACCAACGGCATTTAATTAATAAATTAGTAACAATTTAAGATATCATAACAATATTCTCGGGAGATTTCCAAATTTTGAACTCTTACGGGAAATCTAAGTATTTTCTTTCCAGAAAGAAAAAAATCTATCACTACCTATTACTCCAAACCTAGGACTCTTTCAACTTACAGACCACGGGCATTTAATTAATAAATTAGAAAAAACACTAACAATTTAAGATATCATAACAATATTCTCGGAGATTCCAAATTTTGAACTCTTACGGAAATCTAAGGACTTATTCGTTCCAGTTAATAAAAAAATCTATCGACTACCTATACTCCAAAAACCTGACTTCTTCAGACTTCAGACCTAACGGCATTTTTATTTAATAAATAGTAACAATTCAAGAGATCAAACAATCATTTCTCTCGGAGATTTCCAAATTTTGAACTCTTAGTTAAAATCTAAGTATTTTCATTCCAGAATAAAAAATCTATCGCTACCTATTACTCCTCCAAAACCTGGACTCTTTCAGACTTCAGACCAACGCATTTATTTAAATAATTAGTTAACAATTTAGTATATCATAAATATTCTCGGCAGATTTCAAAAATATTGAACTCTTACGATAATCTTAAATGATTCTCGTGTCCAGAATAAAAAACTATCGCTACCATTTCTCCAAAAACCTGACCCTTTCAGACTTCAGGACCAACGCATATTTTATTAATAAATTAGTAACAATTATATAAAAGACTACGTACTTCAGGTAGAATCCCATCTTTGAACTCTTACGGAAAATCTTATAGTTATTTCTCGTTCAAGAATAAAAAATCTTATCGCTACTATATACTTCCAAAACCTGGCACCCACTTACAGACTCAGGACCAACGGGATATTTTATTCAATAAATTAGTAACAATTTAAAGATATGCATAACAATATTCTCGAGATTTCCAAATTTTGAACTCTTACGAAAATCTAAGTATTTTCGTTCCAGAATAAAAAATCTATCGCTACCATTACTCCAAAACCTGGACCCTTTCAGACTTCAGACCAACGGCATATTTTATTAATTAAATTAGTAATTATTTAAGATATCATAACAATATTCTCGGAGATTTCCAAATTTTGAACTTACGGAAATCTAAGTATTTTCCTTCCAGAATAAAAAATCTATCGCTACCATTACTCCAAAAAAAAACCTAGGACCCTTTCAGACTTCAGGACCAAAAACGGCATTTTTATTACATAAATTAATAACCAATTTAAGGGATATCATAACAATATTACTCCGGAGCATTCAAATTTTGAACTCTGTACGGAAAATCTAAGTATTTTCTTCCAGAATAAAAAATCTATCGCCTATCCTATACCTCCAAAACCTCCGACCCTTACAGACTTCAGTAAACCAACGCATTTTATTATAAATTAGTAACAATTTAGATATCATAACAATATTCTCGGAGATTTCCAAATTTTGAACTTCTATACGAAAATCTAAGTATTTCGTTCCAGAATAAAAAATCTATCGCTACCTATTACTCCAAAACCTGGACCCTTTCAGACTTCAGGCCAACGCCATTTTATTAATAAATTAGTAAAAATTTCAGATATGATAACAATATTTGGAAAGATTTCCAATATTTGAAACTCTTACGGAAATCTGAGTATTTCGTTCCAGAATAAAAAAATCTATCGCTACCTATAACACTCCAAAACCTGGACCCTTTCAGACTTCAGACCAATTACATTTTATAAATAAATTAGTAACCAATTTAAGATATCATAACCAATTATTCTCGCCGAGATTGAAATTTTTCAGTTACCGAAATCTAAGTATTTTCGTTCCAGAATAAAAATTCTATACGCTACCTATTACTCAAAAACCTGGACCCATAGACTTCAGACCAACGGCATTTTATTAATATTAAATTTTGGTAGTAACAAAATTTAAGATATCATAACAATATTCTCGGAGATTTCAAATTTTTGGAACTCTTAAGGTTGGTAGAAGTATTTATTTTTTCTTCCCCCCCATTCCAGAATAAAAATCATATCGCTACTATTACTCCAAAACCTGGAATCTTTCAGACTTCAGGCCAACGGCTTTTTATTATAAAATTAGTAACAATTTAAATATCATAACACATATTCTCGGAGATTCAAATTTTTGAACTCTTACGGCAAATCAAGTATTTTTCGCTTCCAGAATAAAGAAAATCTATACGCCCCTACCATTACTCCAAAACCTGGCCCTTTCAGACTTCAGACCAACGCGATTTTATTAATAAATAAGTAACTAATTTAAGATATCATAACAAAATTTTCGGAGATTTCCAATATTGAACTCTTACGAAATTCTAAGTATTTTCGTTCAGAAAAAAAAATCTATCGAAACCTATTACTCCAAAACCTGGACCCTTTTCAGACTTCAGATACACAACGCAATTTTATTAAAAAATTAGTAACAATTTAAGATATCATAACAAGTATTCTCGAGATTTCCAAATTTATGAAAACTCTATACGAAAATCTAATATTTTCTATTCCAGAATAAAAATCTATACGCTACCTATTACTCCAAACCTGCGACTCTTTCAGACTCAGACCAACGCATTTTATAAATAAATAGCTAACAATTTAAGATACATAACAATATATCTCGAGAATTCCAAATTTGAACTCTTACGGAAATCTAAGTATTTTCGTTCCCAGAATAATAAATCTATTTCTAACTTTTTACTCCATAAACTGGTTAAGTCACAACTCACAAGTCCATTTTATAATAAATTATTTACCTTTGACAATAAGATTTTATAACAATATTCTCGGAGATTCCAAATTTGAACTCTTACGAAATCTAAGTATCTTTCGTTCCAGATAAAAAATCTATCGCTACCCTATTACTCCAAAACCTGCACCCCATATAGACTTGTTTCAAATGTCTTTATTAATAAAATTCAGTAATTAATTTAAGATATCATAACAATATTCTCGGAGATTTCCAAAAGTTTTGCAACTCTTACGGAAATCTAAGCTATTTTACGTTTCCAGAATAAAAAAACTTATCGCACCTATTACTCCAAAACCTGAACACTTACAGACTTCAGACCAACGCATTTTATTAATTAATTTAAAGTAACAATTTAAGATATCATAACATTATTTTCAAAGATTTCGAAATTTATGCAACTCTTACGGAGCAAATCTAAGTATTTTCGTTCCAGAATCAAAAGTCTATCTTCTATATATTACTCCAAAACCTGGACCCTTTCAGACTTCAGACCAACGGCATTTTATTAAAATTAGTAACAATTTAAGATATTCATAACAGATATTCTCGCGAGATTTCCAAATTTTGAACTCCTACGGAAATCTAAGTATTTTCGCTTCCAGTAATAAGAAAATCATCGCTACCTTTACTTCAAAACCTGCGAACCCTTTTCAGACTTCAGACAACGGCATTTATAAGAAATTTCCATTAACAATTTGAAGATATCTATTAAACAATATTCTCGAAGATTTCCAAATTCTTGAACTCTTTACGGAATCTAAGTATTTTCGTTCCAGAGAATAAAAAATCTAAATCGCTACCATATTACTCCAAAACTTTATATACAATAATAATGCGTAATTTACCAACTGGTAATAAATTATAACAATTTAGATATCAATAACAATAATTCTCGGCAGATTTCAAAATTTTGAACTTACGAAAAACTAAGTATTTTCGTTCCAGAAATTAAAATCTATCGCCTAATACTTCACTCCAAAACCTGGACTCTTTCAGACTTCAGACCAACGGCATTTTATAATAAATTGTAACAATTTAAGATATCATACATATTCTCGGAGTAGTTCCAAATTTTGCACTCCTACCAACCTCACACCGTACTTTCGTTCCAGAATAAAAATCTATCGCTACTATTACTCCCACAACACCTCGCCCTCTCTCCACGACTCTCAGCACACACCTCTATCTATACATTACTCAACCCTCAACTTAAGATATCATAACAATATTCTCGGAGATTTCCAAATTTGAACTCTTACGGCAAATCTAAGTATTTTCGTCCAGATAAAAAATTCTATCGCACCTATTACTCCAAAACCTTGGGACCTTACAGGACTTCAACCTAACGCCATTTTATTCATAAATTAGTAACAATTTAAGATATCATAACAACTATTCTCGGAGATTTCCAAATTTAACTCTACGGAAATCTAAGTATTTCGTTCCAGAATAAAAATCTATCGCGTACCTATTACTCCAAAACTTGGAACCCTTTTCCAGACCTCTCAGCCCACCCAACCGCCGACCTCTTCATATCACACCACTCTCACCGCACAATTCCACCGATATCATAACAATATTCTCGGACATTTCAAATTTTGAACTCTTAAAAATACTAGTATTTTCGTTCCAGAATAAAAAATCTATCGCTAACCTATTACTCCAAAACCTGGACCCCTTATAGACTTGGACCAACGGCACATTTTATTAATAAATTTAGTAACCAATTTAACCGCCACTCCTCCTCACACTCACTCTCTCGCACCACTCTCTCCACTCTCCTCTCGCAACTCGTACGGAAATCTAAGTATTTTCGTTCCAGAATAAAAAATCTATCGCTACCTATTACTCCAAAACCTGGACCCTTTCAGACTTCAGACCAACGGCATTTTATTAATAAATTAGTAACAATTTAAGATATCATAACAATATTCTCGGAGATTTCCAAATTTTGAACTCCTTACGGCAAATCTAAGTATTTCCGTCCTCCAGAATAACAACATCTCATCGCTACCCCATTACTCCAAAACCCTGGTACCTTTCAGACTTCAGCACCCAACGCGCATTTTCACCTCTCACACAACCCCATTCAGTAACAATTTAAGACACATAAACAACTCCATCTTCTCGCCGAGCTCCAAATCTACATATCTATTTCAAAACTTTCCAGCATTCACCTAACCCCCATACACTCCCCCTACCCTACCCTACTACACCACTCCTCACACTCCCTACTACCTACCCCCTACCTCCCTCACTATATATATACCCCTATCACTCCACCTACTATACCTAACTAACCTACTATACTATATAATACTACCTCACTCACACTCACTCACCCTCACTACTCACTACTACTACTACTATATATACCTCCACCTCACCACTCACTACTATATCAATATCGCAACAAATTATATATATTATTACTATCACCCACTCACCTTTTTCCATATATTACCCTATATATTATATATATATACTTATACCACACCCCCCCTATACCCTACTCACTACTACTATATATTACCTATATATACTATCACGCTAATATACAATATACTTCCCCCTCACACACTCACTCACCCTATATACCTACTACTTACTATATATACTCATATATATACATACTATATATATAATATATACCTATATATATATATATATATATTATTATATACTATATTATAACCTATAGTATACTCACCTCCACTCACTCACCACACACTCACCCTACTACCTAGATATACATATATATATATATATATATATATATATATATTATATATATATATATATATATATACTAGCATATATATATCCTACTCCATATATACCTACTACCATACCCCTACTCACACTTCACCTCACTACTCACTCTCACCTATTAATATATATATATATATATATACTCAATACATACTACCTTATATACCCTACCATCACCCTACCCTCACCCCCCTACTCACCTACCTATAAATATCATATATATACGTATACTATATATACTATATATATCACCTATCATATATATATATATACTATACTATACCTATACCCTCACACCACTCCCCTATTACTACTATATAACTATATATTCATATATATATATATACCTACCCTATATATCATCACTATATAATATAATATACCCCCCCTACCCTATATATATATATACCTACTATATTTCTGTGTGTGTGGATAGTTTTGCACTGCCACAACTTGCCCCGATCGCAATCTATTTCCGTTGCCGGTTTGCGATTCTGCGCCGCAATTATTTTGAATGCAGTTGCGAACTTGGTCGACCGCCAATCTATTCCTTCGGCGCACCACTTCCCTCTACACCCGGGCCCAATCGCAACGCAACTTAAAAAAATAAAACTGCCGAAAACACTCAAACATTTATTCCCTATTCTGGTTCCGAAATGTTTACAAAACTCGTTAACAAGTTTATACACTGTTATCTACGCTATGACCCGGTCTCGTTTCATTTTTTATGCGCAGCCGTATTAAGTCTAAATTATATATACTATATATCAATATATACTATATATATATATATATATATATATATATATATATAATATATATATATATAATACTACTCCACTCTCACCCCTATATATTATACCTCCTCCACCTACCTATACTATATATTTGTAAATTTAACATTTTTAAAAACATGATTTCTTGTTTCCGACCCTCCTTGCGGCGATTCATTTTTTTTTTCTACCCATCCGATGCCACATTCAAACCAGCCACCCTCTCCATAATAAAACTCATTTCGTGGAGTGTCGTGGCCACAGCATCAAACAAACTAGAAGCGCATATGAAACTGCAACTAAAGTGATGATGTCTTAATATTTGGAAAAATAGAATATTGGGAGTCTAGAACAGGCTAATTTCACCCACTCAACAGACAAGTCTTTAGCAAAAGTAAAAAGGAGGTATCATCAGGCATTAACAGAAGCTCACTTATTGAGTCATATTTCTAACCCCAAGATATCAGGACACCAGGACTTCCAGAGATGAGCTATGCAAAAGCAGTGGATCATGCAATAAAATCTAAGACGCCCACCAACTCCTCTCCCTCCTCATTCACTAATTTGATGAAGATCTCTGTTGTCAGCAGTGACTCCTTCATCTTGGTAAAGATCTCTCAAAGAAAAATTAGATGAGAGTCCATATATACAAATAATCAAGCAATCTGTCTAGGCCACCCACTTCCACTCACTCCGCTAATCGTCTGACAAGGTATTTTTAACCTTTGGCTGTGCACAGCAACATTAGTAATAGGTTGGGAACAACTATCTATAATTAGGTTTTTTTTTTGTATAAAATTCTTAATGAAAATTTCAGTTTCGACCTTCTAACTAATGAATCTCTCTCTCCTCTCTCTCTCTCTCTCTCTCTCCTCTCTCTCCTCTCTCTCTCTGCTCTCTCTCTCTCTCTCTCTATCTACCCTCACTCTCACTCTCACTCACCTCACTCCTACTATATATACTACCATACCTATATATAATATATATTATACTATAATATACTATATATATATATATACTACTATATTATTATATATCATATAATATATATATACTATACCTATACTATATATATACTATATATATTACCTATACTACTCATATTGGGGTTAATTTGAACCCCAAATCTTCATTGGTTGCTATTTATATTGAGGTCACTACTACCGATCCACCATGACTATAGCTTATGTTCTTATATATAAATTATTTTCAGTTATATAACTTATTTTTATATTGCGGTCTCGTGACCCTAGTTGCCTGTTCTTATTATATATTTATTCGCTGGATTTACTTACCCATTAACTACATGAGTATAGCGACTAGTTTCATTTTGATATCGGTTTAATGTATGTCTCTACCATTCAGTGCTTGTTACTTATTGAGGTATAATTTTGTGAGTATAAGAGTAGCGTTTCTCATCTGTGGCTGGTTTTTTTTTTTTATTGTGTGATGTTCTCTCCTAGTTGCTGTTCTTTTTAGTTGGTAACAGATATCTACATAATAGTATAACCTTTTTTTCAGATCAGATTGGTTCTTATACATAAGTGATAGTCTAACTTGACTCATGATTGCTCTTTTTATTTTTTATCATCGTGAAGTGGGGCTTACCTAACCCAGTTGCTTGGTAGTGTTTATGTATTGTCAGCTTAAACCCACAGTTATGACTATTTATATATCTCTTTTATATGTGAGTTACCAGTTGGTCATGTAACACAGTCCCTCAAGATTAGACTAGTTTTATCGAAAATTGTAAAGTTTTCTCTATTTATACATATTATACACTTAAGTGAATTATACCCAGTAACAACATGTTGCCTTAGCTAGTTCTCATGTAATGCAGTTGCCAGTACATGCGAAATATATATATATGATATATCTTATATTTATACACAGTATTATCACTAAAGTTATTATATAATAAAGTTATTTGGAATATTTTTTTATCTTGGCCTCTAAATAATCTATTAAAACCAACTATAAAAACTACATTAACAAACCATTTTAATATATATATACTACAATAAAATAACCATAAATAACAAATACAAAAATAAACATTATTTTCAATTGTTATTGTATGTAAAACACACCAATTTTAAAAAAAAAAAAAAAATACTAGGTATTTTTATCTCAATACTATATAAAATATACTATATATATTATTAATATATATATATATTATTATATATCTATTTATATTATATATATATTAATATATATAATATTATAATAATACTATTAATTATATATATATATATATATATATATTATATAATATATATATATATTAATATCATAATATATTATAATTTTTTATAAGTCGGGCACTGCTTTAACTCGATATGGATTTAGTACTTTTCGGGTCTTAAATTTGGCTTCTGCTGTTGCTTGTTCTGGAATTGTAGATCACCGTAACCCCATTTTACTTAGTTCTCTTCATTATTGGTATTATTTTGACCTCAGTTGTTCGCCTCTTTATATATTGAGGTCACTACTTGACTCACTCAGCTTGCTTGTTCTTGTATATTTCACATAGAGTTATTCTATCTTTTGGCAATTAGGGTCTCGTGACCCTAGTTGCCTGTCTTCTAGGAGTTCTAGGTATCCGTATATATGTGATACATACCTATAGTATGTACTTGTTCTATTTTATTAATTAGGGTATTAATGTTACTCACAGAGTATTGCTTGTTCTAATTCATATTCGGGGTTTAGGTGACCCAGTTGTGGTTCCTATTATATTTATTGGGCTGAAATGACCTCAGTATGTGAGCTGTTCTATTATAGTGTCATCTCTTGTTCTTATACAATTAGGAGTCACTTATGACTCAACTAATGTAATTTCCCTATTCACTTTATATATAGGGTACCTAACTCCAGTTGCTTGTTTCACTTATTTATATAAGAGGGTCACGCTAACCCCAGTTGCTTTTCTTCTTAATATTAGGTATATATTTAATATAGATAGAAACCCAGTTAACTTGTATTACATTATATAAGGGTGTATCAGTTTCTTATTTTTCTATAATCATATGTATCAACTGTGACACCTTGTTGCTTTTATTATCATTAAATGCAGTGTCTCAAGATCAACTAATATGTGTAGATATAAATATTAATATTATAACTATATATATAATATATATATATATTACATTATACTATTCTAATATATATATATAATATATACATCACTATATAATATACTATAATATACTATATACTATTGTATATATATTATTAATATTATTAATATATATATATATAATTAATATATATATATACTATATATATTATATATATTATATATATATACATATATATACATAATATAGATATATTAATATAATATATATATTTGTTTAAGTGAGTAGGCTATACTGAGCTACAATTACGCATGTGAGATTTAGGTAATATACTTTTATTCGAGTCTCTTAACATTTAGTGCTTTATCTGTCATGTGTTGTGCTTTTTACTTGTAATATTTAGGTGAATCAAGTAGACCATTTACTTGTTCTCACATATATATATCGCTCACCGCTTATATGACCCCAGTTGTTACCGCGTCTTTATATTGAGCGTCATCTAGACCCCATAGATCTGAGCTTGTTCTTTACCCTAATTTTTTCAAGTTTTCTCTCTATATGTTTTATATTTATAATGAGCGTTTCAGTGACCCTTCAGTTGCTACTGCTTCTTTATATATTTGGTCGAGCTCTCACGTGACTCCCTAGTGCCTTAGTTCTATATATTACTATGGCTGAGGTCATTCCTAACCCCAGTTGCTTATGTTTACATATTCGGCGTGATTTAGGGACTCACTAAGTGCTGAGGGTATCATTTATATAATTGAGGTGAAGTACCCAGTACCTTAGACTCTGTTCTTATTATATTGATCTATCTCATTCGTTATCCTTCTACCAAAGCGCTCACTGACTCCATTATTGTTGTTCTTTATATTAAAGGAGATAAATGCCTAAGCCTCCTCATATTAATGGTGTTGAGTCTCCAGTATGCATAAAAAATCACGAGAGTGTGGAGATTTCACGATGTATTCGTTTTTTAATAAAACCCAGTTTTGAGCCTTTTTTCCTGTCTGATCAGTATGAGAGGTCATGTGAATACCATCATCAAGTATTTTAGTTTGTTTGTACATATAACTCTGATCACAGTCCTATATCCTATCTTAACATCTGTATACCTCTCATGAACACGTCATATGTCTGACTTTTTAATCCCAGTGTGACACAAATCCAAGATAGCGACAGAGAATACTACTATACCTAAAAATAATCTACCTTATACCTATCTTTAAACGGTATAATAGTTACAATCACACTTATTATAACATGATCCATATATGCGATACTTATATATTAACTCTATAATATAATATATATATATATACATATATATAGTATAATATATTTAATATATATATAATATATTATATATAATTATTTATATATTATATATATACTATATATTATATATATATTATATACATTACTTTCATACTATATACCTACTATCTTATATATCATATACCTCACTAACTCTAATATATATTATAATATATATATATATATTATATATATATATATAATTATATAATAATTTTTATAAGTTGAGACACTTGCTAACTCTCACTGAATGGATATTTGCGTTATACTTATCAAGTTTTAATATTTGGACTTCTGTATTGAGTTGCTTCTTACTAGATATATGGTATTCAAATATAACCATTTAATCATGTCTTTTAATATTTAGAGGTTATTTTGAATCACCAGTTTGTTTTGATTCTTTATATATTGATAGTCTATACCTTAGACCCCAGCTGACTTGTTCTATTTATAATTTTCACTAGTTCTCTTAGTTTTATATATATTATTATTATTGTTGCGTTGCCCTGACGAGTTGCCTGTTCTTAGTGTATTAATTAGTCTCTTGCTAGTTATCGTTAACTCTCTAAAGCGTACTCCTGAGATTAGTTTTCTCGTGATTAATGCCGGAAGTGAGCTCTCTCACCCCAGTTGGTTTTCGACGTGCAATATTGGGTGTACTCAGATATCTCGCCGCATTTTTCTCGGTTCTTTATAGTTCTGCGATCCGACTCTCAATTTACTTTTACTATATGAGAGTATGCTCAGACTTGCTCACTCGATTGCGACTCTCTATATTTATTTTCTTATGAATGGTTGCGTTAGCCTAAACCCCAGTTGCTTGTTCTTTATAATAGGTCACGTAACCCCACACAGTGTGCTTTTTCTTTAATATTGGGTACGTCATCGTGAAACCAGTTTACTGTTTATACATTAATATTGTCAGTTATTCTTTTTCTTAACATTGTTATCATGTGACACTTGTTGCTTGTTCTTATTGCAGTTGCAGATACATGGGAAACTATATTATATATATTATATTATATATATATATATATAATATATATATAATTATATATTATATTAATTAATATATTTATATATTAATAATATATATATATATATTATATAATATAATATAATATATTATATAATAATATATATATATATATATATTATATTATATATTATATTAATAATATATATTATATATATATATTATATATATAATAATTATATCATTTTATATATATATATAAATAATTAATATAATAATATAAATATAATTATTTATTATATGGTGTAGCATGCTAATACTAACTCGATGGATTTGGTACTTTTCGAGTTATTATATATAAATTGGCTTCTGCGTTGCTTGTTCACTTTAGATATATTGTAGATCAGTTAACCCCCTATACATATTTTTTTTACTATTTAGTAGTTTTCTTATTTTATTTTTCAATATATATATATAAAATTTTTTTGAGGGTTATTGACTACCCATATATATATATTATTGTGGATGGTTCTTATTATTAGTGAAGTATTTCATACCATGACCCCAGCTGCTTTTCTTATTATATTTACAGTTTTTATATTGTTTTTATTATATTACTGAGTCTCGTTGACCCTAGTTTTGCTATGTTCTCACTTTTAATATTGGGTTCATCGTGACTACCTAGTATGCTCATAGTTCTTTATATTGTAGTAGGTTCATTAGTTTTACTACCCGTTGTCATTATGTTTATCATTAATTTTGGGTGATTATAGTGATGAGTCACCACAGTTTTGATACTTAGTTCTTAAATTGGTAGTGTAGAAGTGTACACCAGTGATTGTTCTTTATATTGTCAGCTCTGTTACTTTACATAGGGGTCACTTGACTCCATTGTTTGTTCTTAATATATGGGTAGTTATACCTATACCCAGTTTAGTGCATTTATTCTTTTATTAATATAGTAGTTCACGTAACCCCTAGTGTCTATTTTCTTATTATTAATGGGTATTACATGTGAGTATACCCAGTTACTTAGTTTACCATTATATTGTACAGTTTCTATTTTTATACTATTAACATTGTATCACGTGACATTGTTGTTGTTATTTTATATAATATATATATATATATATTATATATATAATATGCAGTTTGCTAGATAAACAATGAGTGGTGAGAAATATATAGTATATATATTATATATATATTTAATATTATATATATATAGTAATAGTATATATATATATATTATATTATATATTTATATATTATATATATATATATTATGAATTAAATATATATATATTAATATATATATATATATATATATTAATTATATATTAATTAATATTTATTAATTATTAAATATATATATATATTTAATTTTAATTATTATTAATATAATAAAAAATAGGTTTTATTTATATATATATTTAATATTAATATATATATTAAATTATTAATTATATGATATTATATAACATAATAATATATATATAATATTAAATTTTTATAGTGGAATCACTTAGATAACCGTAATGGATTTTGGTACTTCGAGTCTTTAATATTTTGCCTTCTGCTGTTGTTGTTTCTTGATATTGGGTAATCACGTTAACCCCATTTACTATTGATTGCTTATCTAACTATTCGGATGTATTATTAATTTGACTCACTCCCAATTATGGTTCTTTAGTAATATATTTGAGAGGTTCACCTATTACCACACAGCTAGCTATGTTCTTTATATTTTCAGTTATATCTTGTTTTTTATATAGAGGTCTTCTAGTGTCACCTAGTTGCATTATATATGTACTTATTTAATTGGGATCTCGTTAGACCCTAAGTTTAGGCCTGTTATCTTTATATATCGTAGGGTCATGTTTATATCACTCAATAGTTTGAGCTTGTTTCTCTTTAATGGGTGATTAGAGTGACCCCAGTGTGCTGAGTATCTTTAATATTGGGGTTAGATAAGTGAATCACCTAAGCTGTTTATCTTTATATATTACTGTACAGTCTCTCACTTGATCATTTTAACATTAAGGTGAAGTCTCAACTATCTTGATACCCCATATGTTTTGATTCTTTATTTTAAATGGTGATTACTTATAACCCCAGTTGCTATTGTTCTATATATAATAGTAGGTATCTACGAACCCCAGTGCTTTTATTCTTTAATATGGGATATATAGTATCATGTAGATAACCCAGTTACTTGTTTTTATACATATTATTTGTGAGTTCTTTATTTACTTATAAACATTGTTATATCACTGATGATCAACTTTGATTGAGCTGTCTTAAATGCAGTGCTGCAGATTAAACATTGGGAAATATAATATATATAATATATATATTATATATGATATATATATATATAGTTAATATATTATATTATATATATATATATTATATATATATATAAATTAATATATATATATAAAATAATATATATTATATATATATATATATATATCTATATATATATATTATAAATATTAAAATATATATATATATATATATATATATAATATATATAATATAATTTTTATAAGTGTAGGACACATCTAGCTATTTTAACATTTTTGTTACTTTTTCGATGTTCTTTAAATTATAGGCTTCTGCTGTTAGGCTTTGTTCTTGGATATTTGGGATCACGTAACCCTACCATTTACTATATGTTCTTCATAGAGAATGAAAGTATTTTCTTAAATATTCCTTTCTTTATTTGTAGCATGAACTTTTACAATATC
The DNA here is from genome assembly GCA_015478945.1 of Trachelipus rathkii. Lineage (NCBI taxonomy): Eukaryota > Metazoa > Arthropoda > Malacostraca > Isopoda > Trachelipodidae > Trachelipus > Trachelipus rathkii. The sequence goes on along the minus strand of JABUQX010011469.1, from coordinate 13,983 downwards.
ACTGGTTGTTTGTATATATTTTCAGTTTCTTTGTCAAATATTGTTAAAATGATATTATTATAGTTGAACCTCATAGTGCCATTATATGTCTATCAATATTAATATTGGTAGGTCTCGTGACCCCTATGAGTTGTCATGTATTCATTTATATTGGTATGTTACCCTCAGTTGCTTGTTCTCATTATTTGGGTATAGGTGACCCAGTTGCTAGGTTCTATTTATTAATTTGAGGGTGTAGTGACTCCCACCAGCACTGTTTCTTTATTTGTCTAGTCTTTATATGTTATTACATTGAGAGTCACTTATGATATCCATTGTTTGTTCTTTAATATATGTGAGAGGGTTATACTTAATACCTGAGTTCGACTTAGTTCTAATTTAATAATATGGGTCACGTAACCCCTCTACAGTTGTCATTTTTCTATATTTTAAGTATATATGGTAAGTATATATAGGTCATTGATAGAACCCAGTTACTTGTATTTATATAACATATTGTAAGTTTCTTATATTATATATATTTTTCTTACATATTGTTATCACGTGTAACACGTGTTATGCTATGTTCTTAATGCTAGTTATGCCATGATATCATTAGGATATAATATTATAATAATGTCCTTTTTTTAAATTATATATTACGAGGTGAGATTATTTTAGTTTTGTATGTTTTAATCATGATAAAATGTTTAGAAATTAAAATTATGTTTATTAATAAATTTTCTATTTAACATTTAAATTATATATATATCATTAGGTATTATATTATATTATATACGTAATAATATAATATATATATATATAAATAATAAGTATTATATATATAATATATATATATATTAATATATTATATATAATTAATATTAATTATATATATATATAATATAATTAATAATATATATATATATATATATAATATATATATGATATAATAAATATTAATATATATATTTATATAATAATATATATATATATATATATAAATTTTATAAAGTGTAGGCACTGCTTAACTCGATATAGATTTGTATTATTTACGAGATATTCTCCCTACTTTTAAAATTTGAAGATTTCTCCTTTCAGATTCATTTTTCTTGATATTGGGATCATAAGTAACCCACTAATTTACTTGTTCTTTCATTATATAGTGAGGTTATTTACTCACCCCAGTTTGTTGGTTCTTTTATTGAGGTACCTGACCCCAAGCTGGCTTGTTTTATATTTTCAGTTTCTTGTTTTTTCTATTTGGTCTTATTATATATATATATATATATATATATATATATATATATATTTATATGTGTTATATAATATATTATATACCACTATACGGTATACTATGCAGAATATATATATATATATATACTATATAGTTGACCCTATGAATATTGCCTGTTTACTTAATAAGTATTGGGTCTCGTGACCCTATGTATGCCGTATTCTTTATATTAGGGGTCATTGGTATACCAATTGCATTCCGAGTAAGATTGTAAAAACCTTCAGATCTCCACATATCTGACACTGATGGTTCTCATATTTATATTTTGTTTCATAATTTCCTAGTTCTCCTGTAATAATAGAGTCATTTGATCACCTAATTGTTTGTTTACTTTATATAATGGTATTAACCTAACACCCTAAGTTGTATATTTTGATTTTTATATATATAAGTATATATATAGGGACAATTATTAATATGGCATTCATCCGTTATTATACGTTATGTTTCGTACTTTCTTTATGAAGTTATAAGTTGTTTACAAAATTGCCTTCTGGCTTTAATAGGTCTCCACGATTTATTAAATTATGGAAGAATAACAAACAACTTAACACTTACTTAAGTTGTTGTTATTGTTGAAAACTTTGGCTTCATTTATTTCATGTTTGCCGTTATGGTTTGCATGGTAAGGTGGACAGTTGTGGATATCAGGTCGAGAAGGATCTATTTGACTTCTAAGTATGAGATTTTTCAAAAGCAAGGAGACATATTCCATAAAATTAACAGAGAAGGGCCAAAGCAAAAATTGCATTCAAAAACAAAAATGATCAAGGTTTTGAGCCCAAAACAAAAATTGTATCCAAAGACAAAAATGGGCAAAGGAATTTGCTTAGGGAGCCTTAAATTTACTATGAATAAGAGAGAATTTACCTTAGGGCCGCATAGTAAGAGGGATATTTCATATGAGAGATGATTCTACATTTAACGGGGAAAAGGGAATATAATTATAAATGTCATGCCATGCAACCATACATTAAAGTTAATGAGCTTACCCCTATCTGATTAGGAAATCTGTATGGGGTTTTTGCTAAATCCGTGCAGTTGAGACATGCAGGTGAATATCCCTTGACCTGCATAAACATTTAAGTTTGCTTCTATTTATATTCCTTTAACGCATTTCATATTATAGCATATTTTAACAAAACAGTAGTAAATTGAGGTAATGAAATAAAATCACTAACCTGATTAGAATCCAAAAATGGCAATGAATTAAAGTTTAAAGTTTCCAATATAAAAATATATAAGTGGGAAACTATGACTTTATTTGAAAACAATGAATAATAACTGTATGAATATTTAAATTTAAAGATTACCATTCAATTGCTACGATTTAAAGTAATACTTTGATCTAAAAAAAAGAACATATACATATTACATAATAACTGTATAATATTTTAAATGGGACATAAGAATAAATAAAATCAACCAATAAATATAGGATATTCACAATTAATACCTTTGTGAATTTATTTGATTTACCTTATTACTTTAATAATTAACCGGGGGTTAGGATGAATGTAATCCCCATTACATATATATATATATATATATATATATATATATATATATACTATATATCATATATATATATATATATATAATATATATTATAATATATATATATATATATCTATTATATAATATATATTATATATATAATAATTATATATATATATATATCATATATATATTAGGATGTGCCAAAGTATTGGTAATTGGCCAGTATTGGACATTGTTTCAGGGTATAAAGTATTGGGATCCCAAAGCGGTATTAGGGCATTTAGCCATGTATGGTATATGGTCACAAAATTGCAATACATGTTCAGTCCTTATAATGTTGTTATTAAAAAAAAAAAAAAAAAAGGGCAAAAGTAACAAAATGTTAATGCGTGCTTGCAAACTTCCGTTCGAAGAATTTCTTAGCTCCTTTATTTAAGATGCGGAGAATATTCTCGAAGATGCGGTAACTATTATACAAGAAGCCGCCATCACGCCTATTCCGGGATCTTTCTTGATAGGCAAGCGCGAATGATTAATTATTAATATTATTGTATAAAATTATAAATATATTGACGTTGAAATTTTTATCTCTTAGATGATTTTGGTTTGAAAAAAAAACATCGTTTGCTTGCTGATTACGAATATGATACTTAAGTTTATGATTACGTTACTAGTACTTTTCTAGTCATAGTGTGGATGTAACTATTTAAAAAAAAAAAACGAAAGTTTTTTTTTTATCATAAAAGGAGCTTTGTTCATTTTATTAAGTATGAATTGGAAATAAATTTTTTATTATGCGTTAATTGAAAAATGGTTACTAAAAATTTTGTTTATCTCTCTCCCCCAAAGTACGCATTTTATATTTCTTTAAGCTCTAAAATATAAATAATAGGTGGATTCTTTTTCGGTACATAAAAAAAATTTACAACAATAACAAATTAAAGGACAGTATTGGTATTGCCGTATTTGACTGAAATTTCAGTATTGGCATTAGGTAATGCAGTAGCCATCAATGAGAGTATTGGTATGCCAACAATTCAGTTCTGGCACATCACTTAATACTACTATATATATATATATAATATATATATATATATATATATATATATATTTATATATATACTATAATATAATATATATATATATATATATATATTATATATATATATATATATAAAATATATATATATATATATATATATATTTATTTATATATATATATATATATATATATATAATATATATATATATATATATATATATATATATATACTATATATATATATATATACTATATATATATATATATAGTATATATATATATAGTGGATGTGCTCAGAACTTGAATTAAGTTTTTAGTGTTTCTATTTTTTTTATTTTTTTTTAAAAAGGGTTTTTGCACAACACCTGCGTATTTAGTTGCATATTATATTTTAATTTATACATATTTAGTTTTATGTTGAATTGATTGTAATTTTTTTTTATTCGCAATCTGCTTAGGCGCGTCGTGTGAATGCGTTATGTTTTTAAACTATTCAGGATTTTTTTTTTCAGTTTACATATTTATTGCTACAAATACGCGTTTTTAGCATTTTAATCATTTTCGTTTTTTAGTGTGAGTGAAAAACTTTAATCTGATTTCAGCTTTCGTTTTTTTGTCGTTTTTGTCTGTTGTTTTTGTTGTTGTAGTTGTGTGTCGATGGCGGCGTTTGCACAAGACCGCGGGGCTCTATCTCGACTTCTACCAACATCCCGCGCTTTACTCCTCTAACTCTGCAAAATCCGTGGGAACACCACCTCCTCTAACTCTAGCCCTAATCTTTTGCTCCTGTCTGAGAACCAGATGGCTAAGAATTCATCCTCTAACTCGTATAATATGTCCAACTATAACTTATTTCATAATTTCCCTCTAAAGGGTCGAGTATGTGCCTATGTTATAAACATAAATATTCCTGTAACACGTTTCTGCAATTTCTCGAATCTCCTAATTTCGATGTTCTCTGGCTTAAAAATCTTTCTCCCTTCTACTACAATAATCTTGTGCTTCCTCTACTGTTCTCCTAACAGAACAGATTTTTCACGCCTTTTTTGAATATCTAACTACTTCTCACGAGACTGTTATATCTTTCACATCAAATACTGAGTCCTCTATTTAGGGGATTCAATGTACATTTAAACACTGAATGGTTGGGGTCCTCTCATAACGATTTACGCCGTGGGAGGAGGCCCGAATCATTCAGCAATTCTCTAACGATCTGGAGCAAACTAATTAAAGAAACCCACACACACATTCCGGATCGCTTCCTAACCAATTCTTGAACACCCACTTGACTATGTTTCACCACTAGTCCTCTCTCTCTTAAAATACACACTTTCGCCTCTATCGGTAAATCTGCACCACAACCTAATATCTCTTAATTAATACTTTCTCTCCAACAGCCTCCATTCCTGCCCTAACTCGTTTTTCTTGGCACTTTTGTGATCGGGCCGATGAGATGGGCCTTGCATGCTTTTCTACGCACACTATAATTTGGAATGACTGCTTTGTCTCGGGTGACGCTTCGACGTTTCTGCCGATAAGGTGGGAGCAGTAATCGTTTGATGGGATGAGCAGCAGGTTCATTCCTTCTTCAACTAACTTTCTCTCCTCATAATCCATGGGTTCGATCGTGCTTGTTCTCTAGCCCCATTCAGGCTAGAGACAGTGTGTATCGGGGATGGAAAAAATTCTGGTTCTCCTATCACTCTTGCTAATTTTCACCCTTTCTGCTAGAAATCGTTGCAGGGATACTCTCCGACGAGCAAAGCGGACTTCATCAAACGAAAGTTGGCTAACCTCCTTGGTTCTCCTACTGACAAATCTTCTCTGGCCTCTTGCCAAAAAACATCTCTAATAACTTCTGTAAAAAATCTGTCTTTCCTCCTCTTATCCGCTCTGATGGTTTCTCGTTGCCTAATTCTCCAACTGAAAATGCCAATCTCTTCGGCCTCCTATTTTCCTCTAACTCAACCCTGGACGATTCTGGCATTGCTCATCCTCCTCCTTCTCCTTCCTCTCAGGTGTCCTTATGCCTTTTGCCTGCGATTTCTGACGATCGACGGGCCCATTACGTCAAGAACCCCGAAGCGGTGCGAACGCGCGCGGTGGCCCGGATGGCCGCTGCCGCCCCGAGTGTGCTGTTCCTCTCCTCCCGTGATGACCCCGCCCCCTCGTTCAACTATATTTCTCTATGGCTCAATACTAACACTTTCCCTCAGTGTTGGAAGCACGCCACATGTTCAACCGCATTCCGGAAAAAAGGAGCCGCCTCTGATCCTTCCTAACTCATCGCCCTACAGCTCTCACTTGTATTTTCTATCTAAGATCTTTAAAACCCTTCTCAACTCTCACTTCTTAGATTCATTCTGGGAACCTCATTCACTTCTTTCCGATCGCCCGTACGGCTTTCGGCGCTCCGAGGCTCTACTGGCGACTATACTTTCCTATCTTACTGATTTATGGTTTTCCGCCCTTAGGGCGAACTTACGGGCGGAGACTTGCGTGCTGGCGCTTGACATATCCAAAGCATTTGACCGAGCATGGCACGCGCACCTTGCTTCCAAGCTCCCTTCCTTGGGTTTCCTCCTCCACTTTGCCTTACTTATTTGTCTAGTTTTCTCTCAAATCGCTCAATCTCGGCTGTTGTTGACGGGGCGATTCTTCTGTCTTTTTCTGTTATGTGTGTTCCTCAGGGTTCTGTCTTATCTCCTACTTTTTATTCTTTACTTTTCATTAATTGATCTTCTCACCTGCATTTCTAACTCTATCCACTCGTATGCGATGACTCGACCCTTCACTTCTTCAACTCATTTCAATCTGCTCCCCTCTTTTACTTCTAGAATTGCCTCTCGATTTAATCTTTCCGATATCTATTCTCGCTGATCTGTGGATAGGGCATTTCCCGCGGTCGTTGGGTCGTCTCAAGCTTGTGAAAATTTAATTCTTTAAAAACTCAACTTCTACAAATTCTCCCTCTCTAAAAACACCTTTCCAACTTTCCTATCTCTTTCGACGGTTCTCTCGTCTCTCCTGTTGACAATATAAACATCCTTCGCCTTAACATAAACAAAAAAATGGTTTGGAAACCTCCACATCACAACGCTTGCTAGGGCGGCCTCAAAAAACTGCGGGGTTCTTGTTTTAGACTGCGCAGACTTTTTCTCTTTCTCAGTATGCCTTCATCCTACAACAGGGCCTTCATCCGCCTATGTATCGGAGTTTTGCTCTCATATCGGGGGGCTCTGGTTTCACCCGACCTCTTGCGACAGGGTCCAGTCAAAGGCCAAAAGACTTATAAACTGTTCCGTACTTTCCACTTCACTTGACCCTCTTCTTTGCGGCGCCGAGTTGGTGCTTTAGTCTTCTTTTTATAGGTAACCCAGCGGGCAGCGTGCTCTAGGAACTTGTCACTCGCCGTGACCTCCACCTTACGACGATCCTCGTAGCACAAGGCGAGTGGCACTGTGTCTGCGCATGAGTTTTGCTGTGGATATCTGGCACTCAAGGCTAGTCGCTGCGGCTGCGTCCTTCTCTTCCAGGCACTTTCCTGTTTCTGTGGACATTCTCTTCCATCTTTCTGTGTTTCCTGCTGAATTTTAATACCTCCCGCCACTTCAAAAGCCTGCGTCTGGTGCCTCATATGCGTGATTTTGCTTTAGTTGTGTACTTTCTGAGGGCATGCAACCACCCCTTCTTGCAATAGGCGCTTTCCGCCCGTGAGTGGTGGTGGACAACTGTAAAAAAAAAAAAAAAAAAAAAAAAAAAAAAAAAAAAATATATATATATATATACTATATATAATATATCATACTATATATATATAATATCATATATATATATAATATATATATATAATAATATATATATATATAATAATATACTATATATATATATATATACCGGTATATATATATATAGTATATATATATATATATATATATATAATATATATATTATATAATATATATATATATATATATATATATATATAATATATATATATATATATATCATATAATATATATATATATATATATTATATATATATCAGAGCTGGGCGTTTGCGCCTATGGCCAGCACTATCATAGGCGCAAAGGCGAATAGGCGCAACAATTTTTAAAAAGGCGGACTAAGCAAAGGCGCGCACAACCAATTCTCTGCGCCTATAGCCGCGCCTATGAACAGGAACAAAGGCATTTTTCTACACTTTAACAAGTTTTAGAACTTAAGTAGGTAGACCCCCTGCTTACCTGATAATGATTTTTTGCTAAAACTTATATATATACTATATATTATATATATATATATATATATATATATATAATATATACTATATAATATATATTATATATATATATATATATATATATTAATTATACTATATATATATATATATATACTATATATATATATATATATCATATTATAATATATACTAACTATATATAAATATATATACTATATATATAACTAGTTCAGTAATTCTTAACTACAATTAAATTGGCAACTATGGCCCCTGAAAACTTTTCCAACTTCTTCAAGCGCTCGTGCTGAACCTCTCCTGGGGAAAAAACATGCGCACCACAAGCGACATGCGAGGAGTCGAAGCAGGGCGTGCTAGATAGTAGTTTTACGGTATTTATAATTACAAAAATTAATAAATGTGTTTTTTCTTCCTTTATAAAAGCATGCTTTATTATCGCACACTAAAGTTTACTTGCAAATAAATTTACGCCAAACAGCCACCGGCCGGCGCAAAAGTCGCAGCGCAAAAGGCGAATACGCGCGCTGACATGTGACAAAAATATAGGCCGCACAAGATCGTCCGGCGCGCCATAGCGCACGGCGCCACTCAAAAAAACATTATAGCCGCGCGCCCAGCTCTGATATATTAATATATATTATATATACTATATATATATATATATTATATAATATATATAATATATATATATATATATATATATATATTATACTATATAATATATATATATATATATAAATATATATATATATATTATATAATATATACTATATATTACATATATATATATTATATATCATATCATTATATATTGATCATTTTCATAATGGAGATTTTGTGTATTTACCTTGTGTCGGTAAACATATCATCAACAGAAAGTGAAGGCAGCTCTTGAAATTATTATCCTGGACCAAGGAGCTGCTCCGTGTTCTGTAAGTATACCAGAGGAGTTGAGATCCGTTATCTTCATAGGCTGTATATCTCCTTGTACTATTACCCACCAAGTTAACTGACCCAGTGCACTAAGACTTACAACCTATGTAAAAATAACCATAATTTAAGTTTTCATTGTTAATAATATAATAATAATAATAATATAACTAATAATATCAATAATAATCAATAATAATCAATACATAATAATAATATGCTTGAATGTGCTAAAGGCCAATGATGAGGTCTCGAAAAAAAGGTGTATTTGGAATTATATATAGAGGAAAAAAGAAAGACTCTAAGTTGCATAGGTAGGAGAAAAAAAAAGAGGTAGCTAAATGAAAAGTTTGGAAGGAGATGAATTTTGACTTACAAGGGAATAGGAAGCTCTTCAGGAAGGAAGCACGAAAATTAAGAAAATAAAGTAAAGGGAATCTTTATAGAAAAATGAACGTAGGGATGGTGTGACTAATGAAATGGATGTGAGGAGAATGTGGAGGGAACATTTCGAAAATCAGCATAACATTGGAAGCAATGAAGAGATGACAGTGAATATAGGTGGGGTTGATGCGTTGTAAGCAAAGAAATAGTATTTCTGCGGGATGAGGTAATTAGTCAAGGAGGAGGTAATAGGTAGAGTTGAAGAATAGTAAATCAGCAGATATAAATGGAATTACTGGTGAAATGATCAAGAATGGAAGCCAGATTGAATGACTGTAAGCTGCGCAACAAAGCGTTTGTGGATGGTATAGTTTTCAAAGAATTGGCAGCGAGAGCAGCAATAGAATACCCTTATATAAGGGCCTAAGGGAGATTTATTCTGTTGCCCCCGCTCCCCTCAAATAAGAAGCGAACGAAATCGAGATACCTCCCCACTATTACAGGTTGGGCCCAGAGATCTATTAGCTTAAGTGTTCTGAAGTTGCATTTGATATTCACCAAAGCTGAGCAATCTACTAAAAGAAGATGTTTTATATTATCGTTTGCTTGGGAGGGACATTCTTTGCCAGTGAGGGTGGATTGGTTTCATTAAGCGTATGTTAGATTTGCTATTTCCTGGGGGGACGGTGTCGGTGTGCCCAGAGCGAAAGCCGTTAACAGCATTACCAAAGAATTGCGGTCAAGTATTCGCTCCTGTGTTAGAAATTTAAGGTAGACGAGCTTGAAGAACAGTGTCGTGCTCTTGATAAGAAGAAATTGTTAATTGCGGTGATGCAATGAGTTTAATGGAATGGGGATGTCTGGTGGTGGTAGGGGAACTGTTGTATATGCCAAAATTGTATATTGTTGGTGTGATTTTCACCTCTCTTGGTGCGGGGGATGTCGCAGTGTTTGGTGTAAGGGGTGATCTTTTGAGAGTGGTTTATTATAAAAATTGACAGCCTTAAAATGTCAAGATGGGCCTATTATTGGGAGGATTTTTGTCTTCAGTCAGGTGGTGCGTACACTTAGTATCGATTAGCAACGGCAACCACGTTACTATTCAGATCGGGCTTTATTCTGAACGATTTTTAATTATCTGAGTGTCTAGGATTTGTTATTGCTGCGGGGACCAGCCACTGGCCAATGCATTAGTTCTAAAACTGGAGGCAAATATATTGTTCTGGTATACTTATTGGTGATTGGTCTGTTTTGTGCTCGACCAAAAGTTCTGTTCCCGTTGATGCTTTCAATGTGTTTAATCTTATGGTGGCTCTAGATGAATGTAGTTTATTTCGGGGGGCTGCCGAGTGAAAATCGTATTGTGTATCAAAGTCCGCCTGAGCCATGGGGGTTGCTTTATTAAGAGGGATGTCTATTATTTAAAAGAAGAATTCGCTGCGCCTATAAGTTTGATTCCCTTTCAATCTGTGGTGAACGTAAATTTGATAAGAGGAATTTTTGGCGATGAATTGTCATTTTAATTTTTGTTAGTTACTGCTTCCAGTTGCATCTATATAATGTTTGTAGTCTAACCAACATGCCATATATTATGAAGCAGTTTGCACGCGTATGATTGCTAGCTCGCTCCAGCATTAGCTATAATTTTTATAAGGAGATGTGGCGGTTTCGCTAGATCATTGCACTAAAGAGATTAAAGCTGTTGGTGAACATGCGTGCTACCCTAGCGGGACTATGTTAGTAATTGTATGGGCTCTAGCTGTACAGCCGATAAGACCAATCTGTTAGCATTTACTTTGCCCATTGGTGATCATTATATGTATTTAGTATTTTATCCTATTAAAATGTGTCGCGGGACTGTGCTCAAATGCCTTGCTAATGGTCTATGCTACCAGAATGATGTTCGTGGAAGGGGAAGTAGATTTGGCTCTAAAACCCAGTAAGGATGTGTTGTGTTAAATTGGTTAGGAAAGCAGTGGTGCGCTGGCAGTATTCCTGTCTAAATCCATGGTTGTTGAGTTTGATAAAGGAATGGAGGGAGATATTCTATTCAGGATTAGTTTTTCTAATACTTTAGATATTTGTAGCAAACTAATTAGATAGGTCTATAAGAAAGCAGGGTTATAGTTTTTTTGCGGCGCGTTTCAGTAATAGCAAATTATTATGAGCGCTGTTTTATAGAATGGTGGGCAGACGTTTGGTTTTTAGCGTCAAAAGATTACAATAAACTGGTCTCCTACTTTCTAACTCTTCTTGACCCTATATCTCTGCCGACGTGAGCCACGTGACGTTGGTGCCTCTATCTCTTTTACTATAGGCTATTACACTAACGGCGGGTTTGCATCGAGGGAGTTCGACCTCGCGCATTTGCCACCATTGCCGTCGCCCCCCTTCGCAGCACAAGAGGTGAAATTCATGAATTCTTCATGATTCTGCTGTGAATACTGGGAACAACTCCAGGCTGGCTCGCGTGAGGTGCCTCCTTCTTTCCCAGCCACCTCTCTTCTGTTTGGAACTCTCTGCTTTCATTGTTTTCCTGCCTATATTTAATCTTCCTTCTTTTCAAGTACTCCGTTTAGGCCTCGTGATTGGGTGGGTTCCCCATTATAATTTTTTTATTTTTATTTCCTATATTGTTGTTCTGCCCCTCCTTGAAAAGGCTCTGCCCGTCAGTGTTATATATACTATATATATATATATATATATATATATATATATATATATATATAATATATAGATATATATATATATATATATATATATATATACTATATAATATATATTATATATAATTATATATATATGCTGCTGTGTGGCTTTGATTACCTAAGTGTTTCGAGCATGGATATTGACATATTTGGTAAAGTCCCACTACTTTGTTGAGTTTTTTTTGCTTCTGGCTTGTTGATAGCATTTGAGTACTTCTAGCGGAGTGATCGTTTTAATTTTTTAAGTTGCTTTGTCTATTGGTGGGAATTGTGGAGCCGTTTAATGTGTTGATTCTTTGAATAGTGCTGACCATAATGATATTGTATCAGTTTTTTCTAGACTGCGGGCATTTTATTGTTGCTTACATATTGCTTCGTGGACCTGGCGGTGCGTTGATGGCTGTGCTGATGTATGCGATCTTCTTTATTGTTGTGATAATCCTTGCTAGCTGGCTTTATGAATTAGTGTTTGTGTATATTGTTTTTTGCCCAGTTTTCTTTCTTATTTGAGTTGATTAAAGTATTTATTTCTATTATTAATGTCTGCAATTTGGTTTATTTGGTCTAGATATGGTTGTCTATTTTCGTCTTAACGGTATTTCTCTGTCCTTCTATGTAGAAGTGTTATTTTAGCGTCGAGAAATTGAGCCTAACATTCTTGCAGCTAGCCATGTGGATGTTTTTGGCCACGCGCAAGCATACATTTTTCAGTCATCACCACATATTTACATCTCGAAGTGTCTGTATTTGGTATATCTTGAGAGAGGGAAAGTCAGTTTGTCTTGGCCAAAGCAATCTCTAGATCCAGTTCTCATGCCCTGGTCAGTGTGAAAGCTTGCCAATAGCATTTCTTTAGTTGACATGTAGTCAGTCACAGTAGTAGTGACTCATCATCTTTTATTATCCTGTATTTTTGTAATGATGTCATGTGAGAAAAGTGATTAATTGATGTCGCATAAGTCCTGAGACTACACAAGGAAACCTGCATTAACAATAGGACAGAACTTAGGTTTAATTGAGTGCCTATACGGCGAAGATATATGCTAGTATATTCTAGACTGAAAAGTTCCGTCGAGTGACTGCACTTGACGCGACCAGAACATAGGCTGCATTTAGAAGGGTACGAGGTCAAGTAGATTTCAAATCCCCCACATCCGGAAACCAACCATGAGTGATAACAATAAGAAGAATAAATTATATTAAGGGTTTACTATATTTTTCAACAGCGGGGACAACAAGGTAGTAAGAAAGCTCTGTGGTGGTTCTTGTAAAATGGTCGTTTGTGGTAGGCTTTTGGAATTGGAATCAAAGGTATGTATATTCGATAGTGAAGCTCTGAGCAATTAAATGCACGCTGTAGAGACGCTGAATGTTATTATTAATAGTAGAGTGAGAAAGCCGGATGCGTTGATCCCAATGGCTATTTAATTCCTGTATATTCTTTAGCGTTCGATGAAGAATAGACGCGTCAGGGGTGCGCAGGGAACGCGTGTTAGACTGTGGAAAATGCACAATAGCAGCGGAGCGGTTGCCCTGCTTCAATTATTACGAAAGACCGACTTTGGTTTGCTAGTGAATATTGAAGAATGCTGCGAGGATCCGCTGTAACAGATGGGTCTTGAACATAAAAGTAGAGGTAGCAGGTGATGCGCTAATGGGTTGAGGAGAGTCCGGTGTGAAACATGTTGGATGGCCAAGCAATTCGCGAACAAGTACTTCTGAGTTTAAATATTTGGATATGAATGCAATGAACTCTACACTTGACGAGATACCACAGGTTAGGTCTGTCGATGTGTCATGCAAACCTAAGAGGTGAATTTTTTGGCTGCGTCGAATGTATGTAGGGGGGGGATGATAGGGCAGGGTGGTGGGATCTCCTCTT
>JABUQX010011468.1:15000-63674 GCA_015478945.1 Trachelipus rathkii | reverse complement strand
GAAAACGGTAAAACGTTTCTTCCGCTCAAGAGCGTAAAAAGTTTTATTTCCAATCGGCCTAGCAGCGTTACAATTTCATCGGCGATTCGGGGAGGAATGATCACTCCCACGCCGTCATTTTCTTCGTCGAAGTCGAGTCGTAAGGCTACGACTTCGGAGTCTCGTTCCTTCATTCCAGCCTCCTTATTAATATCGCTGACGATTTTTTTCAAATCTATTTCCGAAGAGGAGGAGGAGGAGGAGGAGGAGGAGGAGGACTTGGGTAGCCTTATGTGAATCGTATCGCCAATGGGGAAAACGTTTAAAAACATATCTTTGTTATAGGTGCTTAATCTTTTTTCGCTATCGAAGTATTTATCCACGAAAGAAGATTGAGAGAGGTAAACGCTGTTGCTGCTAGCCGAGGAACCACTTTCGGTCCCCTCCTCCATCGTATTATTTGGCGTATTATTGATATCAGCGTTCGAAACCGAAGGTGGCGAGGCGGAGTGTTGAGAAGGGTCGTCGTTGCTGCGTCTTTCATTTTCCTTCACTTCGCTGTTGTTTTCATCGTTATGATTGACAATATTGGTATCATCATCATCATTTTCGTCATTAATTAAAGAATCTCTCGAGTCCGCACCCTTATTATTATAATCATTATCAAAAATATTAAAGCCATCTTTGTCGAAGAGCGAACTCTTTCCAAAAACGCCTAAATCGTCTATTCCCGTTAATAGTTTACTATCCGTGTCGATCATTTTTTTTATCAGATCATCTTCTTTTCTCCCATCGCCCTTCGAATCTGTTAACTTGTTTATTTTATCCGCCACATAATTAAGAGTTTTGTGCCCTTTTTGTCTCCATAATTTCTTCTTTTTCTTGGCGTACAATTTATCTATATTCTGATAATATTTTAATTTAGTGGGGCGTGGTATACCTTCTTTAGTATACGGTAATGATGTGTGGGAAACACCCGGTTGATCATCGGCCATGTTTCGAAATTGAAGAAAGTTTTTTTTTCGAATGGGCGAATGATGATATTATATTTGTTTAAAGAATAAAAAACTGCGATAAATTTGCGTGAGTATTTTACCGCGTATAAAAAATATATTTTGTTAAAAATGAAAAATTTAAAAATATATTTATTATTTGTTTTTTTAAAAATATTAAAATTAAAAAAAAAGACGGAATATAAAAAGAAAGGTGTTGGTTTTGAAAAATAATATATCGATCGACGACATCACAATGGAGAGTAAAAAAGAAAAGACTTTATACTACCAATTACTGAATGGGAACATTCACCATCCGTTTAAAGCGTCCCCGGGGTCCGTGGGTTACGACCTCGCCACCCCGAGGAGCGTAATGATACCCAAGGGGACCTTAATATTGCTGCCCTTGGATATTATTTTCGATATCCCTAGAAACTGTTACGGTCGTATCGCCATTCGATCAGGGTTAGCGAAGGAACAAATCGACGTGCGCGGCGGCGTAATCGACAGCGATTACCGTGGAAATGTTCACGTCATACTTCGCAACGAGAATCGCGATAAAGATTTCAGAATAAGAAAAGGCGATCGTTTGGTACAATTTATTCTAGAAAAATATCAAAAAACCAACATCGAAAAAGTTACACAAATCAAACCCTACTACCGCGAGAAGGTCGCCGAATCAACGACCATGACGACGACGACGACGACGACGACGACGACGACGACATCTTCCTCCCGATCCGGGGAGAGGGAAAGGGGTTCGAAAGGATTCGGCTCTTCCGGGTTGAACGAAATTCTTATCTAAAATAATTTATGTAATTTTTTCAATAAACGAAAACTAGAAATCGCTATATTCTTTCTTTCCTTTATTTTAATAGCATCCCCGGCTTTAGAAAGGCGTCGTACTGTTTATCCGTGAAACTCTTTTTATAACCAAATGACGTCCCGAAAGCGTCTCGCAAATACGTCCCCGGGTGTAAAATTAATCGCGCAATTTCTTTTTGACCTCTACTCGTTTTCAAAATTTCGCTATCGCCGTTAAAATAAACGAGTTTTCCTATTTGTCGCTGGGAAATGTCGTAAAGGCCTCGGAACAACAACCGATCGCGATCGTTGGCTCGATCAGAACTTTGGGTTATGAAATATTTACAGGTCGCGTAAACTACTATCACGAGCAGCCACAGGGAAAATAAAGTTAACCAACGAGGGTACACGAGCATTGTTATTATTATTATTATTTTTTTATTATTATTACTACTATTATTATTATTATTATCTTCTTTTATTATTAACATTAAAAAAATATAAAAAGTAGATTTTAATAAATAAATTATTTTATGTAATAAAAAAAATAACAACCTGCCAATTTTTTCTTTATTAAAACGAAAAGTCTCGACATTTTCTTCATTACTCGACCGATTACAATCGCATCTGGGAAAGTTAATTCCGCCAAAATGACGAACCTATCGATTATAATATTATCGATATTGCTCATTCAATCAACCTCGGCGGGTTTAGACACCGCCGAAGAAAATATGGTAAGAGAAGTTTGTGTTAGGTCATACCCCTTTTTCGATTTTGGCGGTCCTTTCTTTAATCTAACGAGGGAAACATTTTATTTCACGAGAACTATATCCAGGTCATGTAAACATAGTTCGTCGAAATTGAATTTCCATTTTAGAAAATACGACGATTTGAAAAATAAGCCAGACGAATTTTTAAACGGAGCGAGAATTTTCAATACTACAATTCGCAAGAATGAAATACATTATATGAGATTCGCTAACGAAACACTATATATTGGAATAGAAGGAATACCAAATCCGAAAAATTTTGAAATGAAGCACGCAAAATGCGGTCGTACAGGACAAAACATATTCGACGGCGAACTGTGTAGCTTTTCCGACGTCAGTAAACCGATCGAATTTCATATTGGCGACAAGTTCGGGAAAAAGTATTTGCCTAATTTTAATAACCTAACTATTGGCACGTACAATGGTCTTAGAGTTAGAGCGAGGTGTGTGGACATCTGCGTATCTTCGCCCAGAACTGAAGCAAAGGAACGGATTTATTCTTTTTTGTATAACAATCCTCTCCAGAAAAATGCTTTTAGACTGTGTAAATAAAACGGACGGTTGAAAAAACACATTGTCTTTCGAAAATTATTTAATAAAAATTGAATATTAAATAATTTGAAATAAATTTAAATTTATCAAATAAATTTTAAATAATTTGTGTATATAAAATAAGATGTGAAAAAATAAAAAATAAATTTGTACAATAGGCGTATTTCCCTTTTATTTTCCTCAAAGCTAGCAAAATCTAGACGGACGGTCGAATGGACGAAGAGCGTATTATAATTTTCGAACAAGAATATCCACAATGAAAATAAAGTTAACGAACGAGGATACTCAAATATTTTCAATATTATGAACAGATATTGTTTCTTCATCATTTAATTAATAAAACTTTGATCGATGATCTTCAGAATAAAACATTAATCTATAGTATTGTTAAAAAAATTCAACAAATGAATATTATCAATTTTTGCTTTGAGCGAGATTCATTTATTTATCGAAATATATATATTTTATTTAATTTAGTTACCCCTAAAAAATATTTTATTAAAGAAAACGGGAGTTAGGGAGAGACTATATTAAAAAAATAATAATAATTCAATTTGAAGAACTAATTAATTAAATAATTTTTAAAACTTAATTATTGAAATAATTAAATGTTATTTCTGTAAATATGTGTTTAAACGCTCATAAGTTTATAAAATTTAATACTATTATAATATCGTTATTATAAGAGAAGGTAATTTCTTTTTATGAAGTTCCACTGGGTCACGAGGAAGAGCTCCTATTTAGATATAAAAATTTTTAAATGTTTAAAGTTATATAATTAATTAGTATTTTACAAGGGATTATTATTTTTTTAAAATAGTCTCCCCTAAAACCCGTTTTCTTTAATAAAATATTTTTAAGGGGTGACTAAATTAAAAAAAAATTCTAAATAAATTGTTACGATAAATAAATGAATCTCGCGCAAAGCAAAATTTGATCAGTGTATAATTCATCGGGTCACAAAAAAATGTGCTACCAACTGTCATCGGGTCACACAAAAGAGAGTTTTGCAAGACTTGTTCGGTTCGAGGCTGAGAAGTCGAAAGTTGTATCTCATTCTCCTTTAATTGTGTTTCCGAAGGTTTTTTCTAAGTAACAATAAATTATTTCGAAAAAAATGTTTAAAGTTATATAATTAATTGGTATTTTTAAAAGTAATTATTTTTTTTTAAAATTAGTCTCCCCTAAATCCCGTTTTCTTTAATAAAATAATTTTTAAGGGTAACTAAATTAAAAAAAAAAAATTATAAATAAATAATTTGATAAATAAAGGAGTCTCGATTAGAACAAAATTTGATCATATACTATATACAAATATTTATTCCTTTAAAAAATAAAAAACTAAGATATACGTTCCTAAAATTTCAAGTTTCATTTGTGACAATTCGTAGGTCTTTCAGTAACAGCTCATAATAAGATATGTAGGTTTCAAAATACGTTCAAACGTATTAAAACTCAGTATTCCTTCATATAGTATCATTTCAAAGGGCTTGATATTCCTAATATTTGTAACCTCGAAGTCTAAGTTCCCGTTCGCATAAATTTTTGGAGGATATTTTTTTTTTCATCGAGACTTCAGAAAAAAAATTCGAGGCTTCGGGAACTTAAACATTGAGGTTGCGACAAATATTGAAATCAAGTCCTTTGAAATGTGTCTGTTTCAAAGGCTACTCGGCTATAGTACTTTTGAACGTATTTGAAAACCAAAATATCTAAATATCGGCTCTTTCTAGATACCCGAAGAAAAGCCCCCTACGTAATCGACTTCTCCTATAATATAGATAGGAATAGTATTACAAAATTTTAACATATAATTGTTTAAACGTTTATAATGTGGATTGAAATAACAATAAAAAGTTTAGAAAATAAATGCTTAAAGTAATATAATTAGTTAGTATTTTAGAAGGAATTATTATTTTTTTTAAATTAGTCTCCCCTTAAATCCCGTTTTCTTTCAGGAAAAATTTTATGAGTAACTAAATTCAATAAAATAAAATTATCAATAAATTTATACGATAAATAAATGAATCTCGCAAAGAGAAAAATTTGATCAGTATATAATTCATCGGGTCACAATAAAGAGAGCTTCCAACTGTCATCGGGTCACAAAAAAGAGTGCTTTGCAAGACTTGTCCGATGCCGTGAAGTCGAAAGTTGTATCTCATTATCGTTTAATTGTGTTTCCGAAGGTTTTTTATCTAAGTAACAATAAATTATTTCGAAAAAAATGTTTAAATTTATATAATTAATTGGTATTTTTAAAAAAAGGAATTATTATTTTTTTAAATTAGTCTCCCCTTAAATCCCGTTTTTTTTAATAAAATATTTTTTTGGGGTAACTAATAAAAAACAAAATGATAAATAAATTGTTTCGATAAATAAATGAATCTCGATCAGAGCAAAATTTGATCATATACTATATACATATATTTATTTCTTTAAAAAATAAAAACTAAGATATACGTTCCTAAATTTCAATTTTCTTTTGTGACAATTCGTAAGTTCTTCAGTAACAGTTAATAACAAGATATGTAAGTTTTGAAATACGTTCATACGTATTAAAACTCAGTAGTCCTTCGTATAGTATCATTTCAAAGGGCTTGATATTCCTAATATTCGTAACCTCGATGTCTAAGTTCCCAATCGCATAAATTTTTTGGAGGATATTTTTTTTTATCGAGACTTCAGAAAAAAAATTCGAAGCTTCGGGAACTTCTCCTATAATATAGATAGTGAAATTATTACAAAATTTTAACATATAATCGTTTAAGCGTATTTAATATTACTTATCGAAATAATTTATTACTCTATTCAGCTATATGATATACGTTTATACAATAATATATTTATAGAAATAATTCAAATTTATTCCTAAATATATTATGAGAGAAGTCGATTCCTTAAGTGGCGTTTCATCGGATCTCGGGAAGAGATGCTAGGAGGATATTTTTGTTTCGAAATGCGTTCAAACCTGTATTCCTTCATATAGTATTATTTCAAGGGGCTCGATCTCCCTATGTGCCGCAACCTCGATGTCCAAGTTCCCGATCGCATAATTTTTTTGGGAAAAAAAAATTTTTTTCATCGAGACTTCACAAAATTTTTTTTAAGGTTTTGGGAACTTACACATCGAGGTTACGACACTTTAGGAAATCTAGTCCTTAAAAAAGTTACTGTTTGAAGGGGAACTCGGCTATACTACGTTAGAACGTATTCGGAAACCAAAATATCTAAATTTCAGCTCTTCCTCGATACTCGATGAAACGTCCCTAAATGCATCGACGTCTCCTCTAATATAGATATGGATAGGATTAAATATTTTAACATAAAATCGTTCAAACGTATATAAAATGGATAGAAGAAACATCAAAATATTTAGATAAATAAGTGTTTTATAAACTTTAATAAAATATTTAGTTTTTTTTTAAGATATGAAATAGTTTGGTATCATAGGTTAAAAAACATAAAAATTTCCGTTTAATTGCATTCTTTTAAACATTTACTTATCGAAATAACTTATTACTCTATTCAGCTATATGATATACGTTTATACAACAATTATTTATAGATATAATTCAAATTTATTCCTAAATATATTATAAGAGAAGTCGATTCCTTAGGTGGCGTTTCATCGGATCTCATGAAGAGATGCTAGTAAGATATTTTGATTTCGAAATACGTTCAAACCTATTAAAACTCACTATTCCTTCATATAGTATCATTTAAACGGGCTCGATCTCCATATGTGACGTAACCTTGATGTCTAAGTTCCCGATCCCATAAAAAAATTTTTGGAAAATTTTTTTTCATCGAGACTTCACAAATTTTTTTTAAGGTTTCGGGAACTTAGATAACGAGGTTACGACACATAGGGAGATCTAGTCCTTAGAAACGTTACTATTTGATGGGAAACTCGGTTATACTACGTTTGAACGTATTCGGAAACCAAAATATCTA
Organism: Trachelipus rathkii; assembly: GCA_015478945.1. Lineage (NCBI taxonomy): Eukaryota > Metazoa > Arthropoda > Malacostraca > Isopoda > Trachelipodidae > Trachelipus > Trachelipus rathkii. The sequence continues at coordinate 56,620 of JABUQX010011468.1, read as the reverse complement.
AATATCAGCTCTTCCTCGATACTTGATGAAACGTCCCTAACAGCATCGACTTCTCCTCTAATATAGATAGGGATAGGATTAAATAATTTTAACATATAATCGTTCAAACGTATATAATATGGATAGAAGTAACATCAAAATATTTAGATAAATAACTCTAGCCAGCTCTATGATATAAGCTTACACAACAATTATTTATAGAAATAATTCAAAATTATACCCAAATATATTTTGAGAGAAGTCGATTTCTTAAGTGGCGTTTCATCGGATCTTGGGAAGAGATTCTAGTAAGATATTTTGATTTCGAAATACGTTCAAACGTATTAAAACTTAGTATTCTTTCATATAGTATCATTTCAATGGGCTCGATCTCCTTATGTGACGTAACCTCGATGTCTAAATTCCCGATTGTATATTTTATTTTTGAAAAAAAAATTTTTTCATCAAGACTCCACAAATAATTTTTAAGGTTTCGGGAACTTAAACATCGAGGTTCCGACACATAGGAAGATGGGGGCCTTAGAAATGTTACTGTTTCAAGAACTACTCAGCTATACTAGGTTTGAACGTATTCGGCAACCAAAATATCTAACTATCGGCTTTTCCTCGATACTCGATGATCCGTCCCTAACTGCATCGACTTCTCCGGTAAAATAGGTAGGGATAAGAATAAATAATTTTAACATATAATCTTTTAAACGTATATAATATGGATAGAAGTAACATTAAAAAATTTTCATAAATAGGTGTTTAAACTTTTATAAAATTAATTAGTTTTTGTTAAAGAATCGAGTTAGTTTGGTATTTTAGGTTAAAAAAAGCATAAAAATTTCGGTTTGATCGCATTCCTTTCAACACTTACTAATCGAAATAATTTATTACTCTAGCCAGCTATATGATATACGTTTGCACAACAATTATTTATAGAAATAATTCAAAATTATACCCAAATATATATTGAGAGAAGTCGATTTCTTAAGTGGCGTTTCATCGGATCTCGGGAAGAGTTTCTAGTAAGATATTATGGTTTCGAAATACGTTCAAACGTATTAAAACTTAGTATTCTTTCATATAGTATCATTTCAATGTGCTTAATCTCCCTATGTGACGTAACCTCGACGTCTAAATTCCCGATTGCATCCTATTTTTTGAAATTTTTTTTTTTCATCGTGACTCCACAAAAAAATTTAAGGTTTCGGGAACTTAGATATCGAGGTTACGACACATAGGAAGATCGAGTCCTTAAAAATGTTACTGTTTCAAGAGCTACTCGGCTATACTACGTTTGAACGTATTCGGCAACCAAAATATCTAACTATCAGCTCTTCCCCGATCCTCGATGAAACGTCCCTAACGGCATTGACTTCTCCGGATAAAAGTAATATTAAACAAGCAACGTCGCTAACGCTCCGCCCTAACGCTCGGGCGAGCGTTAGGGCTTGCCATCGAGCGAAGGCTTCGCCTTCGCAATGGTGCCACAGCGAAAAAGGGTCGAAAAAAGGGGGGACAAAAATGACTATTATAAAAATAATAGTATATAGATTATTTGAATAAATAAGTTTTTAAACCTTTATAAAATTAATTATTTTTGTTAAAATGAATTATTATTTTTTTAATTTAGTCTCCTCTAAAATCCCGTTTTCTTTAAAAAAAATTGTTTAGGGGTAACTGAATTAAATAAATTAAAAATAAAAATAAAATGTTTCGGTAATTAAATGAATCGTGCGCAAAAGCCAAAATTTGAGCATTATATATAGTTTTTCTTATATAAAAAAACAACAACAAGAAAAAAAAGTAAGTCGTTCGTTCCGAAATTTTAATTTTCTTTAGGGGCGATTCGCCTGTCCTTCAGTAACAGTTCATAATAAGATATGTAGGTTTCGAAATACGTTCTAACGTTTTAAAACTTAGTAGTCCTTCATATAGTATCATTTCAACGGGCTTGATATTCCTAATATTCGTAACCTCGATGTCTAAGTTCCCGATCGCATAAATTTTTTTGGAGAATTTTTTTTTCATCGAGACTTCACAAAATTTTTTCTTGCTTTGGGAACTTAGACATGGAGGTTGCAACAAATATTGAAATCGAGTCCTTTGAAATGTCTCTTTTTCAAGGGCCACACGGCTATAATATGTTCGAACGTATTTGGAAACCAAAATATTTAAATATCTGCTCTTTCTAGATACCCAAAGAAACGTCCCTAACGGAATCGACTTCTATTATATAGATAGGGATATTATTACTTATTTATAACATATAATCGTTTAAACGTATATAATATAGATAAAAGTAACTTTAAATTATTTGAATAAATAATTGTTTAAACCTTTATATAATTAATTAGTTTTGATAAAATATATTATGATTTTTTTAATTTCGTCTCCCATAAAATCCCGTTTTCTTTACTAAAATATTTTTTAGGGTTAACTGAATTAAAAAATTAAAATTAAAAATAAAATATTTCGATAAATAAATGAATCTCGCGCAAAAGCAAAATTTTGATCATTAAATATAGTTTTTCTTATATAAAAAAAATAAAAACAAGAAAAACACTAAGTTATTCGATCCTAAATTTCAATTTTCTGTAGGGACGATTCGTCGGTAATTCAGTAACAGTTCATAATAAGATATGTAGGTTTCAAAAAACGTTCAAACGTATTGAAACTCAATAGTCCCTCATATAGTATCATTTCAACTGGCTTGATATTCCTTATATTTGTATCCTCGATGTCTAAGTTCCCAAACGCATTATTTTTTTTTTGGAAAAAATTTTTTTTTCATCGTGACCTCACAAAAAATTTTCGAGGTTTTGGGAACTTAGACATGAAGGTTGCGACAAATAATAATATCGAGTGCTTAGAAATGTCACTGTTTCAAGGGCTACTCGGCTATAATACGTTTGAACGTATTTGAAAACCAAAAATATCTATAAATCGGCTCTTGATCGGTACCCGAAGAAACGTCCCTAACGGAGTCGACTTCTCCTTTAATATAGATAGGAATAGTATTACATAATTTAACGTATATAATATGGAAAAAAGTAACTTTAAATTATTTGGATAAAGAAGTGCTTCAACTTTTATATAATTAATTAGTTTTGGTAAAGTGAATTATTATTTATTAAAGAAAAACTGAATTTCATAGGAATATAAATTAAAAAAATAATTCAGTGGAAAATATTATTACTATTTATTATTATTATTATTATTATTATTATTATTATTATTATTATTATTATTATTATTATTATTATTATTATTATTATTATTATTATTATTATTATATATCTATTATTATATATTATTTTATTTTAATTGACTGATATTTTTTCATTTAATTAATAAATTGATGATCATCTAAATAAATATTAATAAATATCTATAAATAAATTATTGTTAAAAAAATAAAACAAATAAATTTTAGCGAATCGAATTATAAAAGAGGCTTTTTATTAGCAAATTAAGTTCGACGGCATTTCGGATTTCTACGGATAAAACTCAGCATGACGCGTCAGCAACAACTGCGCCAATTTTCTTCGAAAGAAGCGATCGTCGTCTTTTTGGTAGACGCGCTGTTTTTACTTTTCTCCATAGCCCCAATTATTATTTTTGAATTCGCTCTCGAACCCCGCAAACAAGGATTCTTCTGCGACGATAATTCTATCAGATACCCCTACGAAGATCCGATTGTCCCCACTTCGTATCTGCTAGGCTTTTTTATAAGCGTTCCGATTATCATGATTTCCGTTCTAGAGTACACGAGGATGGCCAAGGACGAAACTTTTACGACGTCGAGATGGCTGCGCTCTCTGTACGATGTTCTAAAAGTGTTCGCTTTCGGATTCGGGTTATCCGTTTTAACGGTAGAAGTGTTCAAATTTACGCTCGGCGCTCTACGACCCCACTTCTTTAGCGTTTGTAAACCGAAAATCGAATGCTCGAAACGTTACGTTATCGGTGGCGACGACGTTTGCACCACCAGCGTCAACGAAAATGTCAACGATTTAGTAAGAAAAGCGAGACTCTCGTTTATATCGGCGCACGCCTCGGTGTCGGCGTTCAGTTCTTTCTTCTCGATTTATTACTTACAATACAAAATTAAGGTCGAAAAGGAACACCTGCTAATCAAACCATTTCTCCAATACGTTTGGTTTATTTTAGCGGTGGCTGTTTCGATATCTCGCGTCGCCGATCACCATCATCACTGGTCCGACGTAATAGCCGGTTTCGTAAACGGGGTGCTGTTCTCCACCATTTGCTGTTTTTTGATTCTGAAATTACACCAACAACACCAACAACACCACCACCCCCATCGCTTAAGAATTCTGGAGGACGCCACGAGAAGCGGAAAAGATATTGAAGAAGAAAAGCTTAATTGGCGGTGCGGCGCCAACGAAAATTCGGGAAAAATCAGCCACGGAGCTAGGTCAAAAACGCTAAAGATTAACGAGTTTAGCCCTAAACTGGAACAGGAGGAAACCGCGAGATATTCTCCGTGTCCAACGAAAATTTTTCGCTAGCGAAAACGGATAAAAATATAAAACATTTTTTTATAACGAACTGAAACAAAGTATTTTTGTTAATAAATGAATTATTTTTAGATAATAAAAAATAAGAAAAACGACCAATCATTTTCTTTATTAAACCCTAATCTTCGAATTATTTTATCATTTCCCGAACGAATACAATGACGATAAGAAAGTTAAATCTTCAGAAATGACGACGGGACTATCGCATACATTATCGATATTGTTCCTTCTCCAATTCACCTCAGGCTCGAACGCCTTCGATAAACCAGAAAGGAAAGAAGTTTGCGTTAGGTCACACCCTTGTTTTGATTTTGGGATTCCTTTCTTGAATCTAACGAGAGAAAAATTCCATTTCACCAGAACCATATCTAAAGAATGTAAAAATAGATCGTCGAGACTGTATTTACATTTCAGGAAATACGACGATCTAAAAAATGAACCGGAAAAATTTTTAAACGGCCCAAAATTTCGGGTTTTTAAAGTACTCGAGAATGAAATACATTATATGATTTTCAGAAACGAAACATTATACGTCGGAATAGAAGGAATATATAATCCGTCTTATTTAGGAATTAGGGTCGCGAAATGCGGTCGCACTGGACGAGAAGACGACGAACCCTCGATTTGTCACGGTTACGAAATCAGGGCGGATAACTCTTTTCGCTATCCTGAGGAGCTCGGGGAAAATTACACGCCTAACCCTAATGATCTAGGTTTCTACAGATACAATGGCCTCAGAGTTACAGGGTGGTGCGTGAATATCTGCCTCATATTGGACGAGGAAAAAGAAAAATCGCCGTCGTCTCACTTTCTGTATAACAACCCCCTCCATGAAAATGCTATTAAAGATGAATGTAAATAAATATAAAAACGTCGTTACAATCTTATTTAATATAGTTCGAATTATTAACTATGAGAAATATTATTAAAATACGCGTATACGCGTGTATAAAATAATGTGTGAAAGAATAAAGAATAAATTTGTATAAAAAAAGTTTTTCCCTATTTTTATTTTTCCTCGAATGTAATAAAAACTCTACGGGGGGGGGGTAGCGTATTATTTTGAAGAAACAATAATGAAAAATCAAAATCCGTTTAGAGCGATGTATATAAAATGGAGTAATAAATTGTCATTCGCGTATTAAATAATAAAAATCGAATTATTAAAGATTGGATAAATATTATTATATAATATATATGTATAAAAAAGGCGCGAAGGGGGAAAAAAATTAGCATGAAAAGCGCGTCTCCTTTTTATTATTCCTCAAAGCTACAAAAAATTCGACGATCGGTCGGTGTATTTTCCTCATATTAAAAAATGACAAGATCGACGGGGATTTCTTTATTAATGATATTATTAGTATATTCTCGATTAATCTCTCTCACGAACGCCACCCCGAGTCCTAAAAAACTAAAGGATGAACTGTGTATTCGAACCTTCGTTTCGTTCGAAAATTTCCTTCCCATAGTTAACTGGACGAAAGGAGAAATTAACGTTTCTAAACCGTCAAGCGCTCATTGCGAAAACGTAATATCAAACTTTACGATAAAAATCGTTAAAAAAGGAAAGGGAATTAGCGATGATTCAGGCGAAGAATTCGCTATCGGTGAAATATCACCGTTTTATCAGTATACGATCGGTTACAGATTAGATCCCGTATCACCATCATCGCGAACGAATAAAGCGATTTTGAAACTGGTTGGAAAAAAATGTGACCCAGGAATAAATAAAGGCAAATGCGAAAATTTAGACAAACAAAAATATCCGTTGGACGAAAACACGTCAGTAATATTAAAATTTATCGGATCGTGCGTAGCCATGTGCATCGAAATCGACACGGAAGAAAGGAAAGGCTTTGGAAATTGCTTCGTCTTTGGCGAGTTCGTTTACACGTTTTTGGAAACTTTCAAAGGATATGGGAAACTAAACGGTTCGGAAAATATACCATCTCTAGAAAGAGTTTTATACGAATTAAACTCTTTTCTCAATGAAGATTTCGGAAGATTTATAGCGGTTATCGTAGTTAATTGCGCAGTCGTTATTACAATCATATGCGGACTTTTTTTCTACGCTTTGTTTCGAATATATTCGTCATTGCTTAAAAAGGTAATTAAATCGGGAAAAGAAGGTAGCGGAGTAGGCGTTGAAAGCCAGACGAAAACGAAAGTGATAGATAACTACAGCGTTCCCTTTTCTTTACCTCCTCGGTACGACAGCCAAGCCGGATCTTCGGGCGCGATCTACGCCGCCGTTGGAAAACCGAAAAAGTTTTTCGGAAGAGGAGGAACAGGAGGAACAGGTGGAGGAGAAGGATTTGCGAACTCAACTATGACGATGAGCGCATTTACCGATCGCAATACGAAGAACACGAACGAAAAGCACTATTTAGATATGAAAAAATGTAGTTCCTTGAAAGAAGCGATGTTGTCGAATATTCGGCAGGCCACAGTAACTGGTCCTACCCTTCCGCAGCAGCATAATCATCCCGTTCGACCTATGCGCGTTTTCAAATCAGAAAACGAAAGCGATTATTCCGAGATACATACGGACGGAGAAAATTGCGGAGAATCAGACGGCAATCTATCTTCGGCCTCAACTTCTTTTGAGTTCGAAAATCAGATCGGCAATATCTCAAATACTAAAGAATCGGCATATCAGACGACGAGCGCCTCTTTCGATTCACGATATATCGCCCCCGTCTCCGCCGCTACCACCGCAACTACGAAATCCGCCGACGAGGGAGAACGGATAGGAGGATTAACGGAAGAAAACTTTCATCGTCGGCGACGAGAAAGTTACAACGTCCGAAATCAATCGAAGCAGCAGCAGCGGCGGCGAACTCGAAAACGGACAATGACCCCACCTAGACCGTCTCATAACACTTGCGTCTAAAAAATTTACTAAAAATAGATAATTATACGCTTTTCGTGGCTTTTACCTATTAACATATAATAATATGTTTCGTTTATTATAATTTGTAAATAATTATCCTTCATTCATTATTTTCTTTATCGCGTAGATGAAGAAAAAAATTGTAAATCGTCGCTTTTTTTAATATTATTTTTATAAAAAAGAAACACCTAAAACATTCACGCTCGATACAGCAAATAAAAAAGTACTTTCTTTTTTTAATTATTTACTTCCAACAAACTATTATCTATATTGCATAAATAAAATGTTTTTTAGCAAAATCATTTTTTAATAAATACCTATCTATATTATCAATTTACATAACGTACTCTATCTCGAATTCAAAAACAATATCGCGATGCACCAGAGGGTGTATCGCTTTCAGTATGAAGAGCCAGAGAGTATTTCTGTTCCCACTACTACTACTACTACTACTCACCGTAAGTCCTACTCGAGGAACGCCCTTCCACGAACGATACTGCAAAGATATAGGGAAGAGGGAATACGAATTTATCAACCTTCGAGATGAAACGAAGGGTTCGCTGTCCATCAAAAAGCTAAAAACGAGCGAAAATTACGAAAAAATAAAAACGTGCTTTCTTAGAATACGTCCTGTAAACGCACCGACCGATTTAAAATCCTGCCCCCAGCAGGGGCAAACGGTCAAATTTAATGAAGAAAATCACGACGATTTCATCGACGTCCATTTCGATGACGATGTAAAGTTGAAATACGCGATAAACGAGGAAAGCAAATTTATTATATTTAAGGTCATTTTTAATGAAGGGAAATATAAATATTTCAAAATACCCTTTTATGAGAATTCGACGTTTTGCGGCTTGTACGTCTCGCTCGAAAACGTCAGGATATGTCGTTATTATAAAAAATTGCTATTTTTATTATTTCCCACATCGTTATTTATCATTTTCGTTTTGATATCGTTTTTCAGGTTAGTAATTATAAAGGCGTTCTCATTATTCGAAAATGATGATGATGGTAATCGCATTAATTATTTTGTTCCTCAAAAACGTCTTATCAAAACCAAAACGCTCCATCCATCGGAGCTACTGCCGCCTCCTTACGAGCTACTGGGCGATTGCGAAAATCGTGCAAATAATCATCAAGAACAGCTTGTCGAAACGCCTCCCTCATGGGATACGTTGGCGCCGCCTCCACCGTACGCGCTAGTGATGGATCAAACGAGATATAATAACGGAAGCGATTACGATAATCCTTCTATATCCCACGAACGACACAATGAATCGCTTCCTCCGTTAACGCATCTACCGGAGAAGGGAAAACTCCCGTCGTCGAGTCTGAGAAAACAACAACCGCTCAACTAGAAGATATCGCCTGAAGCTGAGAAAGAATATCGAGCGATCTTTTTTTTTTTAACATCTACCAAGGTCAAGAACGGAAATAAAACTCAAAAACGGACGTCTCCAACCCCTCATTCTAAGAGACCGTCTCATAACATATGTGTCTAAAATAGTTGATAATACTCGCATCATATTGTTAACTATACGCTATCCGCGGCCATTACCTAAAATTGAAAATTAGCGTGTATAATTTTTTTCTTTCAATATTATAATATATTTCGTTTATTAATTTGTAAATTATTATCTCTCATTCATTACCTATTAATAAAAAATTAAAATAAAACAATTTTTTATTATCGTTTTTAAGAAAGGGAAACACCTATATAAATGCGTTCATTATATCGAGCCTCATTGCGAAGAACTAACTTCCTCAAATACAAAAAGGCTCGAAGAAGCGATACGCTGTTTCATGATGAAGATATTTTTTTTAAGTCTGCTGCTAACATTAGCCGTACTCCTTCATAAAGCGACATCCGACGACGATTCAGAATACTGTAGAGACGTAGGAGTAGGAGGAAGACGAAACGAATTTTTCAACCTGCTCAATAAAACGAGAGGTTCGTTTTACATCGAGGAACGACGCACGGATTACGGTTGCGATGAAATTTTTGAAAACTTTTTTGAAATACATCGGTTAAGCACGCCGATCAATTTAGAAACCTGCCCCAAAAATGGAAAATTTTCAAATTTTAAAGAGGTTCCGCACGAATTCATCCGAGTCCCGTTCGAGCGAAAAGTGAAGGTGAAATACGCGGTTAGCGATGATCGCCACAAGTTCAGATTCAGCGTCATTTCCGGAGAAAGGGAAATATACTCTTTCGCGCAACCGCTCGACGAGGATTCGACGTTTTGCGGCGTTTTTATTTCGCTCGAGTGCGTCAGAATATGCGAAATTGTTAATAATAAGGACGACGCTTTCTCCGATTCTTTATGGTTTACACCATTGGAATATATAGAAGGCGCTGATACGACAAAAGATAAAATCAAATACCTTTGGAATAAAAACACCCCGTTTAGAACAGCTCTCATCACATTCGGAGTATTGATAAGTTTCGCTCTAGCCGAGCTAATTTTGAACAAATGCTCTAAATTATTATGCTCCTATCGACGAGACCAGGAATATCAAAATACCCCACGTGCCAGACCCATAGGAGGAGAAGAAGAAGCGGAGGAAGAAGAAGAAGAAGAACGGAGAAGGAGGAGATTAGGGGAAAATTTTCGTCCTCGAGGTCGAGAAAACAACAACAGCAGCAGCAGCAGAAGCAGCAACGCCTATTTAACTAAAAATCAATCGAATTGGCGGTCACCGCTGAAAATATCAGTTAATATATATTTTTCTTTTATCAATGTTCTCGTATTTTGTTTAATAATCTATATTTTATATTGTACTAATGAAAATTTTAAAAATTATATAAGATAAAAAAATAATTGCTCGATTAAATAAATACCTTTATCGATTCTCGTATTATATACCTTTATCTCTATTATTTCTTTCGAAGCCTAAAAAAAACAAAAACAAATTAGCTCTATACATTTAGGAGGTAGAAACGGACTCAGCATGAAGTTCCCGAAATTATTTCAGTTTCTTCTTTTCGCCTTAATAATTAATCGAGCGATGCCCAACAAAGATCGTTGCAGAATTGTAGGGAAGAGAGGATACGAATTTTTTAATTTGGAAAACAAAACGAGAGGTTCGTTTTACGTTAGAAGGTATCGAAGGAATGAAGGTTGCGAAAACGCGACGAATAATTATTTTACAATAGCTCAATTGAGCTCGCCGACGAATATAAATACCTGTCCCCAAAGTGGGGAGAATTTCGAAATAGATGAAAAAAATTTAGAAACTGACAAAGTGAATTTCTTAAAAAATGTAAGGTTGAAATACGCGATATACGAGCACTACAAATTTAGATTTAGAGTCATTTATAACAATACGAACCCAGATACTCGTTGGCAAAATCTCTTCGATAATTCAAAGATGTGCGGAATCTACCTTTCCCTCGAGTGCGCTCGAATATGCGAATTGTTCGAAGAATCCTCCGACAACTCGAATTCGTTTTTAAATATCGAAGAATTTTTTATTACCGCGAAAGAAAATATCGATTATTTCTGGAATAAAAACTGGTGGTATAAAACCTTGATCGCATCAATTCCAATACTGATCGTTCTCCTTATACTGTTGATTATTAATGAAATATGCAGAGCAGTACGTAAAAAGCGACGCGTCAAAAAGAAGAAAGAAGTGCTCGATGAGATCGTCGACAAAACGATGGATGTCAGACCGATTAAAACAATCGCGATGAACGAGGAGGAATCGACGCGAGATTCGGGATTAACATTTACGATACAAATTAGCAAGGAAAAGAGCGATAATGGTAAAAGCAATTTCCGTTTCAGCGATAATTATCGCATAAGCGATCCTTTCGAGTTTAGGTACCCGTATCACACTTCCTCTTTAAAGAGATTTTCGGAAAGAGAACCCTTCTCAACATCGACACTTAAAAGTTACCCAGCGCGGAAAGATAATACCTTGCCAACGTTTATGAGACCACCTTCTCCATCACCTCCCCCTATTATCTCGTCGTCGCCGCCACCGATGCCTCTTCTCTTCGAAGACGATTCTTTACCGTTGTATCCATCTTTGAAAAGACCAAAACCCGAAAGAGTTTTTCCTACCACAACCGCTTCTTTTACCGGCCAACAAACACCTCCACCATCACCGACGCAAATTCCCCCTCCTCCGCCTCCTCCTCCTCCTCCGCCTCCGAATTATGCTGCTATCGCCACTCCCTTGCATAGAACGAGACACCTGCGTGAAACGAATCTATAAACGAACGCAAACTATACAAGAAATATATAAATATATATAATTCCTTGTTTAATTATCATTCCCAATCGATTGCAGAGTTTTTTTAAAAAAAAAAAAACGAAAAATAGTGTTCGACTCGTTGCGCGTGAGTTTAATTCCGGAAATGCTGCTGCTGAAGTCCTTGATTTACATTTTCAGATTTGCTTTAACGTTCTTAGAATACAAAATTCGAATTTACTGTAACGATTTAGGAAGAATATTATACACTTTTTTGATTTATAAATTTAATCTCATTTTTTATAAACTTACATAACATATATGCACCTAAATAAAAAAAAATAAACTCTCAAATAATTATTGGTTTTTATTAAATTCCCAAATTATCATTGCAGTTAAACGAAATACAAAATCCGCTGGAAACATTCCTCGTTTCATTTGGCTTTTTCGACGTATTTCCTGATGATGACGTGGCGGGCAATCATTATTCCTCGATTTTGAACCATCGGCGCCTGCATTCTCTTCTTTCTTTTTCTTTTTAAAATTATTATTATTATTACTATTATTATTATAATCGCTGACGCTAAACTTTTCTTTAGACCGTCGTTCGAATTCGTTTCCTCTAACGGAATCTCCGCTGGTACTGTTGCCGGTGCTGCTGCTGTAGACGAGATTGTTCGCTCTGTCGGAGTATTCGAAGTTCGCAAAACCTCGATTAATATCAGCAGTGGGAATATTATTGGCAATTTTCTGGAATTCCGTTGTTAACCACTTTTGGGCGTTGAGCGAATTCGCGTTTTGTATGTGCAATAATACCAAAAACATGTGGGTGTCGAGCAAAAAGTCGCAAGCGTCGCGGCATCGCGAGTTACTCCAACACAGCTTGAGGATTGGCACGACCATTTCCTCGCCCTTACGCCCCACGAACAAATTACATTCGCGCACGTGATTTTTTATCGTTTCCATCAATGAAGCGAATAACCGAACGGGCGATATTTCGAACGATTTCAATTTATCGCATATACGCATCGCGCAAATCTTATCCGAATTGTCGAAAAACGCGATGCCCTTCTTTTCTTTGCAATTTACCTTTTTGTTGTTCGATCCGACGGTCCCTCGTTCAATTTTGACGGTGTGAGTTTCCGCGCAGTAGAAGTTCGAGCAGAACATGTACGCGGAGTTAGGCTTCGTCATTTCGCGCAAGGTTTTGAAGAAGGAATAAAGGCGAACCGCGAACGATAATTCAATCGCGATCTCTGGACAACAACCTTCGAGTTCTTTCGCAACCCCGGCTATGTTTTCTTGGCTCATAATTTGGTCGATGAAGCTGATATCGTTCCTCTCGATTTTGCGCTTTTTATTAGATATCGCGTCGCAGATAGGAAGCTCGCGTTTCCGAAACACCGAAAATGATTTTAGATCTTCCGAGGGTGGTAAATAAGGGTCGTCTTCGCCGATTGCTGCTGCTGCGGCGCCAGTTTCGCGCACTCCTCCATCTTCGTCGTCCTCCTCGTCGCAAGTATTAACGTCGAAGCAAATTCCGTTGAAATCTTTTCTTCCGACGCTTAGCGCTATTCTCTCTTCTATCATAGTTCCGAAGGCGTCCGTAAAAACCTTCAGTCCCTCCAATATAAGAGGAGAATAGCGCTAAGCGTCGGAAGAAAAGATTTCAACGGAATTTGCTTCGACGTTAATACTTGCGACGAGGAGGACGACGAAGATGGAGGAGTGCGCGAAACTGGCGCCGCAGCAGCAGCAATCGGCGAAGACGACCCTTATTTACCACCCTCGGAAGATCTAAAATCATTTTCGGTGTTTCGGAAACGCGAGCTTCCTATCTGCGACGCGATATCTAATAAAAAGCGCAAAATCGAGAGGAACGATATCAGCTTCATCGACCAAATTATGAGCCAAGAAAACATAGCCGGGGTTGCGAAAGAACTCGAAGGTTGTTGTCCAGAGATCGCGATTGAATTATCGTTCGCGGTTCGCCTTTATTCCTTCTTCAAAACCTTGCGCGAAATGACGAAGCCTAACTCCGCGTACATGTTCTGCTCGAACTTCTACTGCGCGGAAACTCACACCGTCAAAATTGAACGAGGGACCGTCGGATCGAACAACAAAAAGGTAAATTGCAAAGAAAAGAAGGGCATCGCGTTTTTCGACAATTCGGATAAGATTTGCGCGATGCGTATATGCGATAAATTGAAATCGTTCGAAATATCGCCCGTTCGGTTATTCGCTTCATTGATGGAAACGATAAAAAATCACGTGCGCGAATGTAATTTGTTCGTGGGGCGTAAGGGCGAGGAAATGGTCGTGCCAATCCTCAAGCTGTGTTGGAGTAACTCGCGATGCCGCGACGCTTGCGACTTTTTGCTCGACACCCACATGTTTTTGGTATTATTGCACATACAAAACGCGAATTCGCTCAACGCCCAAAAGTGGTTAACAACGGAATTCCAGAAAATTGCCAATAATATTCCCACTGCTGATATTAATCGAGGTTTAGCGAACTTCGAATACTCCGACAGAGCGAACAATCTCGTCTACAGCAGCAGCACCGGCAACAGTACCAGCGGAGATTCCGTTAGAGGAAACGAATTCGAACGACGGTCTAAAGAAAAGTTTAGCGTCAGCGATTATAATAATAATAGTAATAATAATAATAATTTTAAAAAGAAAAAGAAAGAAGAGAATGCAGGCGCCGATGGTTCAAAATCGAGGAATAATGATTGCCCGCCACGTCATCATCAGGAAATACGTCGAAAAAGCCAAATGAAACGAGGAATGTTTCCAGCGGATTTTGTATTTCGTTTAACTGCAATGATAATTTGGGAATTTAATAAAAACTAATAATTATTTGAGAGTTTATTTTTTTTTATTTAGGTGCATATATGTTATGTAAGTTTATAAAAAATGAGATTAAATTTATAAATCAAAAAAGTGTATAATATTCTTCCTAAATCGTTACAGTAAATTCGAATTTTGTATTCTAAGAACGTTAAAGCAAATCTGAAAATGTAAATCAAGGACTTCAGCAGCAGCATTTCCGGAATTAAACTCACGCGCAACGAGTCGAACACTATTTTTCGTTTTTTTTTTTTTAAAAAAACTCTGCAATCGATTGGGAATGATAATTAAACAAGGAATTATATATATTTATACATTTCTCGTATAGTTTGCGTTCGTTTATAGATTCGTTTCACGCAGGTGTCTCGTTCTATGCAAGGGAGTGGCGATAGCAGCATAATTCGGAGGCGGAGGAGGAGGAGGAGGCGGAGGAGGGGGAATTTGCGTCGGTGATGGTGGAGGTGTTTGTTGGCCGGTAAAAGAAGCGGTTGTGGTAGGAAAAACTCTTTCGGGTTTTGGTCTTTTCAAAGATGGATACAACGGTAAAGAATCGTCTTCGAAGAGAAGAGGCATCGGTGGCGGCGACGACGAGATAATAGGGGGAGGTGATGGAGAAGGTGGTCTCATAAACGTTGGCAAGGTATTATCTTTCCGCGCTGGGTAACTTTTAAGTGTCGATGTTGAGAAGGGTTCTCTTTCCGAAAATCTCTTTAAAGAGGAAGTGTGATACGGGTACCTAAACTCGAAAGGATCGCTTATGCGATAATTATCGCTGAAACGGAAATTGCTTTTACCATTATCGCTCTTTTCCTTGCTAATTTGTATCGTAAATGTTAATCCCGAATCTCGCGTCGATTCCTCCTCGTTCATCGCGATTGTTTTAATCGGTCTGACATCCATCGTTTTGTCGACGATCTCATCGAGCACTTCTTTCTTCTTTTTGACGCGTCGCTTTTTACGTACTGCTCTGCATATTTCATTAATAATCAACAGTATAAGGAGAACGATCAGTATTGGAATTGATGCGATCAAGGTTTTATACCACCAGTTTTTATTCCAGAAATAATCGATATTTTCTTTCGCGGTAATAAAAAATTCTTCGATATTTAAAAACGAATTCGAGTTGTCGGAGGATTCTTCGAACAATTCGCATATTCGAGCGCACTCGAGGGAAAGGTAGATTCCGCACATCTTTGAATTATCGAAGAGATTTTGCCAACGAGTATCTGGGTTCGTATTGTTATAAATGACTCTAAATCTAAATTTGTAGTGCTCGTATATCGCGTATTTCAACCTTACATTTTTTAAGAAATTCACTTTGTCAGTTTCTAAATTTTTTTCATCTATTTCGAAATTCTCCCCACTTTGGGGACAGGTATTTATATTCGTCGGCGAGCTCAATTGAGCTATTGTAAAATAATTATTCGTCGCGTTTTCGCAACCTTCATTCCTTCGATACCTTCTAACGTAAAACGAACCTCTCGTTTTGTTTTCCAAATTAAAAAATTCGTATCCTCTCTTCCCTACAATTCTGCAACGATCTTTGTTGGGCATCGCTCGATTAATTATTAAGGCGAAAAGAAGAAACTGAAATAATTTCGGGAACTTCATGCTGAGTCCGTTTCTACCTCCTAAATGTATAGAGCTAATTTGTTTTTGTTTTTTTTAGGCTTCGAAAGAAATAATAGAGATAAAGGTATATAATACGAGAATCGATTAAATGGTATTTATTTAATCGAGCAATTATTTTTTATCTTATAATTTTAAAATTTGTCATTGTTACAATATATAATTTAGAGTTTGAAGTTTCATATCTAGTAAAGGAAAAATATATCTTATCCATTCAAAATTTCAAAATTTTACAACTATATTCAATCTCAATTAAATAGGCGTTGCTGCTTCTGCTGCTGCTGCTGTTGTTGTTTTCTCGACCTCGAGGACGAAAATTTTCCCCTAATCTCCTCCTTCTCCGTTCTTCTTCTTCTTCTTCCTCCGCTTCTTCTTCTCCTCCTATGGGTCTGGCACGTGGGGTATTTTGATATTCCTGGTCTCGTCGATAGGAGCATAATAATTTAGAGCATTTGTTCAAAATTAGCTCGGCTAGAGCGAAACTTATCAATACTCCGAATGTGATGAGAGCTGTTCTAAACGGGGTGTTTTTATTCCAAAGGTATTTGATTTTATCTTTTGTCGTATCAGCGCCTTCTATATATTCCAATGGTGTAAACCATAAAGAATCGGAGAAAGCGTCGTCCTTATTATTAACAATTTCGCATATTCTGACGCACTCGAGCGAAATAAAAACGCCGCAAAACGTCGAATCCTCGTCGAGCGGTTGCGCGAAAGAGTATATTTCCCTTTCTCCGGAAATGACGCTGAATCTGAACTTGTGGCGATCATCGCTAACCGCGTATTTCACCTTCACTTTTCGCTCGAACGGGACTCGGATGAATTCGTGCGGAACCTCTTTAAAATTTGAAAATTTTCCATTTTTGGGGCAGGTTTCTAAATTGATCGGCGTGCTTAACCGATGTATTTCAAAAAAGTTTTCAAAAATTTCATCGCAACCGTAATCCGTGCGTCGTTCCTCGATGTAAAACGAACCTCTCGTTTTATTGAGCAGGTTGAAAAATTCGTTTCGTCTTCCTCCTACTCCTACGTCTCTACAGTATTCTGAATCGTCGTCGGATGTCGCTTTATGAAGGAGTACGGCTAATGTTAGCAGCAGACTTAAAAAAAATATCTTCATCATGAAACAGCGTATCGCTTCTTCGAGCCTTTTTGTATTTGAGGAAGTTAGTTCTTCGCAATGAGGCTCGATATAATGAACGCATTTATATAGGTGTTTCCCTTTCTTAAAAACGATAATAAAAAATTGTTTTATTTTAATTTTTTATTAATAGGTAATGAATGAGAGATAATAATTTACAAATTAATAAACGAAATATATTATAATATTGAAAGAAAAAAATTATACACGCTAATTTTCAATTTTAGGTAATGGCCGCGGATAGCGTATAGTTAACAATATGATGCGAGTATTATCAACTATTTTAGACACATATGTTATGAGACGGTCTCTTAGAATGAGGGGTTGGAGACGTCCGTTTTTGAGTTTTATTTCCGTTCTTGACCTTGGTAGATGTTAAAAAAAAAAAGATCGCTCGATATTCTTTCTCAGCTTCAGGCGATATCTTCTAGTTGAGCGGTTGTTGTTTTCTCAGACTCGACGACGGGAGTTTTCCCTTCTCCGGTAGATGCGTTAACGGAGGAAGCGATTCATTGTGTCGTTCGTGGGATATAGAAGGATTATCGTAATCGCTTCCGTTATTATATCTCGTTTGATCCATCACTAGCGCGTACGGTGGAGGCGGCGCCAACGTATCCCATGAGGGAGGCGTTTCGACAAGCTGTTCTTGATGATTATTTGCACGATTTTCGCAATCGCCCAGTAGCTCGTAAGGAGGCGGCAGTAGCTCCGATGGATGGAGCGTTTTGGTTTTGATAAGACGTTTTTGAGGAACAAAATAATTAATGCGATTACCATCATCATCATTTTCGAATAATGAGAACGCCTTTATAATTACTAACCTGAAAAACGATATCAAAACGAAAATGATAAATAACGATGTGGGAAATAATAAAAATAGCAATTTTTTATAATAACGACATATCCTGACGTTTTCGAGCGAGACGTACAAGCCGCAAAACGTCGAATTCTCATAAAAGGGTATTTTGAAATATTTATATTTCCCTTCATTAAAAATGACCTTAAATATAATAAATTTGCTTTCCTCGTTTATCGCGTATTTCAACTTTACATCGTCATCGAAATGGACGTCGATGAAATCGTCGTGATTTTCTTCATTAAATTTGACCGTTTGCCCCTGCTGGGGGCAGGATTTTAAATCGGTCGGTGCGTTTACAGGACGTATTCTAAGAAAGCACGTTTTTATTTTTTCGTAATTTTCGCTCGTTTTTAGCTTTTTGATGGACAGCGAACCCTTCGTTTCATCTCGAAGGTTGATAAATTCGTATTCCCTCTTCCCTATATCTTTGCAGTATCGTTCGTGGAAGGGCGTTCCTCGAGTAGGACTTACGGTGAGTAGTAGTAGTAGTAGTAGTGGGAACAGAAATACTCTCTGGCTCTTCATACTGAAAGCGATACACCCTCTGGTGCATCGCGATATTGTTTTTGAATTCGAGATAGAGTACGTTATATAAATTGATAATATAGATAGGTATTTATTAAAAAATGATTTTGCTAAAAAACATTTTATTTATGCAATATAGATAATAGTTTGTTGGAAGTAAATAATTAAAAAAAGAAAGTACTTTTTTATTTGCTGTATCGAGCGTGAATGTTTTAGGTGTTTCTTTTTTATAAAAATAATATTAAAAAAAGCGACGATTTACAATTTTTTTCTTCATCTACGCGATAAAGAAAATAATGAATGAAGGATAATTATTTACAAATTATAATAAACGAAACATATTATTATATGTTAATAGGTAAAAGCCACGAAAAGCGTATAATTATCTATTTTTAGTAAATTTTTTAGACGCAAGTGTTATGAGACGGTCTAGGTGGGGTCATTGTCCGTTTTCGAGTTCGCCGCCGCTGCTGCTGCTTCGATTGATTTCGGACGTTGTAACTTTCTCGTCGCCGACGATGAAAGTTTTCTTCCGTTAATCCTCCTATCCGTTCTCCCTCGTCGGCGGATTTCGTAGTTGCGGTGGTAGCGGCGGAGACGGGGGCGATATATCGTGAATCGAAAGAGGCGCTCGTCGTCTGATATGCCGATTCTTTAGTATTTGAGATATTGCCGATCTGATTTTCGAACTCAAAAGAAGTTGAGGCCGAAGATAGATTGCCGTCTGATTCTCCGCAATTTTCTCCGTCCGTATGTATCTCGGAATAATCGCTTTCGTTTTCTGATTTGAAAACGCGCATAGGTCGAACGGGATGATTATGCTGCTGCGGAAGGGTAGGACCAGTTACTGTGGCCTGCCGAATATTCGACAACATCGCTTCTTTCAAGGAACTACATTTTTTCATATCTAAATAGTGCTTTTCGTTCGTGTTCTTCGTATTGCGATCGGTAAATGCGCTCATCGTCATAGTTGAGTTCGCAAATCCTTCTCCTCCACCTGTTCCTCCTGTTCCTCCTCTTCCGAAAAACTTTTTCGGTTTTCCAACGGCGGCGTAGATCGCGCCCGAAGATCCGGCTTGGCTGTCGTACCGAGGAGGTAAAGAAAAGGGAACGCTGTAGTTATCTATCACTTTCGTTTTCGTCTGGCTTTCAACGCCTACTCCGCTACCTTCTTTTCCCGATTTAATTACCTTTTTAAGCAATGACGAATATATTCGAAACAAAGCGTAGAAAAAAAGTCCGCATATGATTGTAATAACGACTGCGCAATTAACTACGATAACCGCTATAAATCTTCCGAAATCTTCATTGAGAAAAGAGTTTAATTCGTATAAAACTCTTTCTAGAGATGGTATATTTTCCGAACCGTTTAGTTTCCCATATCCTTTGAAAGTTTCCAAAAACGTGTAAACGAACTCGCCAAAGACGAAGCAATTTCCAAAGCCTTTCCTTTCTTCCGTGTCGATTTCGATGCACATGGCTACGCACGATCCGATAAATTTTAATATTACTGACGTGTTTTCGTCCAACGGATATTTTTGTTTGTCTAAATTTTCGCATTTGCCTTTATTTATTCCTGGGTCACATTTTTTTCCAACCAGTTTCAAAATCGCTTTATTCGTTCGCGATGATGGTGATACGGGATCTAATCTGTAACCGATCGTATACTGATAAAACGGTGATATTTCACCGATAGCGAATTCTTCGCCTGAATCATCGCTAATTCCCTTTCCTTTTTTAACGATTTTTATCGTAAAGTTTGATATTACGTTTTCGCAATGAGCGCTTGACGGTTTAGAAACGTTAATTTCTCCTTTCGTCCAGTTAACTATGGGAAGGAAATTTTCGAACGAAACGAAGGTTCGAATACACAGTTCATCCTTTAGTTTTTTAGGACTCGGGGTGGCGTTCGTGAGAGAGATTAATCGAGAATATACTAATAATATCATTAATAAAGAAATCCCCGTCGATCTTGTCATTTTTTAATATGAGGAAAATACACCGACCGATCGTCGAATTTTTTGTAGCTTTGAGGAATAATAAAAAGGAGACGCGCTTTTCATGCTAATTTTTTTCCCCCTTCGCGCCTTTTTTATACATATATATTATATAATAATATTTATCCAATATTTAATAATTCGATTTTTATTATTTAATACGCGAATGACAATTTATTACTCCATTTTATATACATCGCTCTAAACGGATTTTGATTTTTCATTATTGTTTCTTCAAAATAATACGCTACCCCCCCCCCGTAGAGTTTTTATTACATTCGAGGAAAAATAAAAATAGGGAAAAACTTTTTTTATACAAATTTATTCTTTATTCTTTCACACATTATTTTATACACGCGTATACGCGTATTTTAATAATATTTCTCATAGTTAATAATTCGAACTATATTAAATAAGATTGTAACGACGTTTTTATATTTATTTACATTCATCTTTAATAGCATTTTCATGGAGGGGGTTGTTATACAGAAAGTGAGACGACGGCGATTTTTCTTTTTCCTCGTCCAATATGAGGCAGATATTCACGCACCACCCTGTAACTCTGAGGCCATTGTATCTGTAGAAACCTAGATCATTAGGGTTAGGCGTGTAATTTTCCCCGAGCTCCTCAGGATAGCGAAAAGAGTTATCCGCCCTGATTTCGTAACCGTGACAAATCGAGGGTTCGTCGTCTTCTCGTCCAGTGCGACCGCATTTCGCGACCCTAATTCCTAAATAAGACGGATTATATATTCCTTCTATTCCGACGTATAATGTTTCGTTTCTGAAAATCATATAATGTATTTCATTCTCGAGTACTTTAAAAACCCGAAATTTTGGGCCGTTTAAAAATTTTTCCGGTTCATTTTTTAGATCGTCGTATTTCCTGAAATGTAAATACAGTCTCGACGATCTATTTTTACATTCTTTAGATATGGTTCTGGTGAAATGGAATTTTTCTCTCGTTAGATTCAAGAAAGGAATCCCAAAATCAAAACAAGGGTGTGACCTAACGCAAACTTCTTTCCTTTCTGGTTTATCGAAGGCGTTCGAGCCTGAGGTGAATTGGAGAAGGAACAATATCGATAATGTATGCGATAGTCCCGTCGTCATTTCTGAAGATTTAACTTTCTTATCGTCATTGTATTCGTTCGGGAAATGATAAAATAATTCGAAGATTTGGGTTTAATAAAGAAAATGATTGGTCGTTTTTCTTATTTTTTATTATCTAAAAATAATTCATTTATTAACAAAAATACTTTGTTTCAGTTCGTTATAAAAAAATGTTTTATATTTTTATCCGTTTTCGCTAGCGAAAAATTTTCGTTGGACACGGAGAATATCTCGCGGTTTCCTCCTGTTCCAGTTTAGGGCTAAACTCGTTAATCTTTAGCGTTTTTGACCTAGCTCCGTGGCTGATTTTTCCCGAATTTTCGTTGGCGCCGCACCGCCAATTAAGCTTTTCTTCTTCAATATCTTTTCCGCTTCTCGTGGCGTCCTCCAGAATTCTTAAGCGATGGGGGTGGTGGTGTTGTTGGTGTTGTTGGTGTAATTTCAGAATCAAAAAACAGCAAATGGTGGAGAACAGCACCCCGTTTACGAAACCGGCTATTACGTCGGCCCAGTGATGATGGTGATCGGCGACGCGAGAAATTGAAACCGCCACCGCTAAAATAAACCAAACGTATTGGAGAAATGGTTTGATTAGCAGGTGTTCCTTTTCGACCTTAATTTTGTATTGTAAGTAATAAATCGAGAAGAAAGAACTGAACGCCGACACCGAGGCGTGCGCCGATATAAACGAGAGTCTCGCTTTTCTTACTAAATCGTTGACATTTTCGTTGACGCTGGTGGTGCAAACGTCGTCGCCACCGATAACGTAACGTTTCGAGCATTCGATTTTCGGTTTACAAACGCTAAAGAAGTGGGGTCGTAGAGCGCCGAGCGTAAATTTGAACACTTCTACCGTTAAAACGGATAACCCGAATCCGAAAGCGAACACTTTTAGAACATCGTACAGAGAGCGCAGCCATCTCGACGTCGTAAAAGTTTCGTCCTTGGCCATCCTCGTGTACTCTAGAACGGAAATCATGATAATCGGAACGCTTATAAAAAAGCCTAGCAGATACGAAGTGGGGACAATCGGATCTTCGTAGGGGTATCTGATAGAATTATCGTCGCAGAAGAATCCTTGTTTGCGGGGTTCGAGAGCGAATTCAAAAATAATAATTGGGGCTATGGAGAAAAGTAAAAACAGCGCGTCTACCAAAAAGACGACGATCGCTTCTTTCGAAGAAAATTGGCGCAGTTGTTGCTGACGCGTCATGCTGAGTTTTATCCGTAGAAATCCGAAATGCCGTCGAACTTAATTTGCTAATAAAAAGCCTCTTTTATAATTCGATTCGCTAAATTATTTGCTTTTATTTTTTAACAATCATTTTATATAGATTATTATTAATTTTTATTCTTTAATCATCAATTATTATTAATTAAATGAAAAAAATATATGTCTTAAAATAATAATAATAATATTAATAATAGTAATAGATAATAATAATAATATAATAATAATAATAATAATAATTAATAATAATAATAATATATAATAATAATAATAATAAAATAATAATAATAATAAATAATAAATAATAATAGTTAATTTAATATTTTCCACTGAATTATTTTTTTAATTATATTCCTATGAAATTCAGTTTTTCTTTAATAAATAATAATTCACTTTACCAAAACTAATTAATTATATAAAAGTTGAAGCACTTCTTTATCCAAATAATTTAAAGTTACTTTTTTCCATATTATATACGTTAAATTATGTAATACTATTCCTATCTATATTAAAGGAGAAGTCGACTCCGTTAGGGACGTTTCTTCGGGTACCGATCAAGAGCCGATTTATAGATATTTTTGGTTTTCAAATACGTTCAAACGTATTATAGCCGAGTAGCCCTTGAAACAGTGACATTTCTAAGCACTCGATATTATTATTTGTCGCAACCTTCATGTCTAAGTTCCCAAAACCTCGAAAATTTTTTGTGAGGTCACGATGAAAAAAAAATTTTTTCCAAAAAAAAAATAATGCGTTTGGGAACTTAGACATCGAGGATACAAATATAAGGAATATCAAGCCAGTTGAAATGATACTATATGAGGGACTATTGAGTTTCAATACGTTTGAACGTTTTTTGAAACCTACATATCTTATTATGAACTGTTACTGAATTACCGACGAATCGTCCCTACAGAAAATTGAAATTTAGGATCGAATAACTTAGTGTTTTTCTTGTTTTTATTTTTTTTATATAAGAAAAACTATATTTAATGATCAAAATTTTGCTTTTGCGCGAGATTCATTTATTTATCGAAATATTTTATTTTTAATTTTAATTTTTTAATTCAGTTAACCCTAAAAAATATTTTAGTAAAGAAAACGGGATTTTATGGGAGACGAAATTAAAAAAATCATAATATATTTTATCAAAACTAATTAATTATATAAAGGTTTAAACAATTATTTATTCAAATAATTTAAAGTTACTTTTATCTATATTATATACGTTTAAACGATTATATGTTATAAATAAGTAATAATATCCCTATCTATATAATAGAAGTCGATTCCGTTAGGGACGTTTCTTTGGGTATCTAGAAAGAGCAGATATTTAAATATTTTGGTTTCCAAATACGTTCGAACATATTATAGCCGTGTGGCCCTTGAAAAAGAGACATTTCAAAGGACTCGATTTCAATATTTGTTGCAACCTCCATGTCTAAGTTCCCAAAGCAAGAAAAAATTTTGTGAAGTCTCGATGAAAAAAAAATTCTCCAAAAAAATTTATGCGATCGGGAACTTAGACATCGAGGTTACGAATATTAGGAATATCAAGCCCGTTGAAATGATACTATATGAAGGACTACTAAGTTTTAAAACGTTAGAACGTATTTCGAAACCTACATATCTTATTATGAACTGTTACTGAAGGACAGGCGAATCGCCCCTAAAGAAAATTAAAATTTCGGAACGAACGACTTACTTTTTTTTCTTGTTGTTGTTTTTTTATATAAGAAAAACTATATATAATGCTCAAATTTTGGCTTTTGCGCACGATTCATTTAATTACCGAAACATTTTATTTTTATTTTTAATTTATTTAATTCAGTTACCCCTAAACAATTTTTTTTAAAGAAAACGGGATTTTAGAGGAGACTAAATTAAAAAAATAATAATTCATTTTAACAAAAATAATTAATTTTATAAAGGTTTAAAAACTTATTTATTCAAATAATCTATATACTATTATTTTTATAATAGTCATTTTTGTCCCCCCTTTTTTCGACCCTTTTTCGCTGTGGCACCATTGCGAAGGCGAAGCCTTCGCTCGATGGCAAGCCCTAACGCTCGCCCGAGCGTTAGGGCGGAGCGTTAGCGACGTTGCTTGTTTAATATTACTTTTATCCGGAGAAGTCAATGCCGTTAGGGACGTTTCATCGAGGATCGGGGAAGAGCTGATAGTTAGATATTTTGGTTGCCGAATACGTTCAAACGTAGTATAGCCGAGTAGCTCTTGAAACAGTAACATTTTTAAGGACTCGATCTTCCTATGTGTCGTAACCTCGATATCTAAGTTCCCGAAACCTTAAATTTTTTTGTGGAGTCACGATGAAAAAAAAAAATTTCAAAAAATAGGATGCAATCGGGAATTTAGACGTCGAGGTTACGTCACATAGGGAGATTAAGCACATTGAAATGATACTATATGAAAGAATACTAAGTTTTAATACGTTTGAACGTATTTCGAAACCATAATATCTTACTAGAAACTCTTCCCGAGATCCGATGAAACGCCACTTAAGAAAT
Organism: Trachelipus rathkii; assembly: GCA_015478945.1. Taxonomy (NCBI): domain Eukaryota; kingdom Metazoa; phylum Arthropoda; class Malacostraca; order Isopoda; family Trachelipodidae; genus Trachelipus; species Trachelipus rathkii. The sequence continues at coordinate 31,118 of JABUQX010011468.1, read as the reverse complement.
CGACTTCTCTCAATATATATTTGGGTATAATTTTGAATTATTTCTATAAATAATTGTTGTGCAAACGTATATCATATAGCTGGCTAGAGTAATAAATTATTTCGATTAGTAAGTGTTGAAAGGAATGCGATCAAACCGAAATTTTTATGCTTTTTTTAACCTAAAATACCAAACTAACTCGATTCTTTAACAAAAACTAATTAATTTTATAAAAGTTTAAACACCTATTTATGAAAATTTTTTAATGTTACTTCTATCCATATTATATACGTTTAAAAGATTATATGTTAAAATTATTTATTCTTATCCCTACCTATTTTACCGGAGAAGTCGATGCAGTTAGGGACGGATCATCGAGTATCGAGGAAAAGCCGATAGTTAGATATTTTGGTTGCCGAATACGTTCAAACCTAGTATAGCTGAGTAGTTCTTGAAACAGTAACATTTCTAAGGCCCCCATCTTCCTATGTGTCGGAACCTCGATGTTTAAGTTCCCGAAACCTTAAAAATTATTTGTGGAGTCTTGATGAAAAAATTTTTTTTTCAAAAATAAAATATACAATCGGGAATTTAGACATCGAGGTTACGTCACATAAGGAGATCGAGCCCATTGAAATGATACTATATGAAAGAATACTAAGTTTTAATACGTTTGAACGTATTTCGAAATCAAAATATCTTACTAGAATCTCTTCCCAAGATCCGATGAAACGCCACTTAAGAAATCGACTTCTCTCAAAATATATTTGGGTATAATTTTGAATTATTTCTATAAATAATTGTTGTGTAAGCTTATATCATAGAGCTGGCTAGAGTTATTTATCTAAATATTTTGATGTTACTTCTATCCATATTATATACGTTTGAACGATTATATGTTAAAATTATTTAATCCTATCCCTATCTATATTAGAGGAGAAGTCGATGCTGTTAGGGACGTTTCATCAAGTATCGAGGAAGAGCTGATATTTAGATATTTTGGTTTCCGAATACGTTCAAACGTAGTATAACCGAGTTTCCCATCAAATAGTAACGTTTCTAAGGACTAGATCTCCCTATGTGTCGTAACCTCGTTATCTAAGTTCCCGAAACCTTAAAAAAAATTTGTGAAGTCTCGATGAAAAAAAATTTTCCAAAAATTTTTTTATGGGATCGGGAACTTAGACATCAAGGTTACGTCACATATGGAGATCGAGCCCGTTTAAATGATACTATATGAAGGAATAGTGAGTTTTAATAGGTTTGAACGTATTTCGAAATCAAAATATCTTACTAGCATCTCTTCATGAGATCCGATGAAACGCCACCTAAGGAATCGACTTCTCTTATAATATATTTAGGAATAAATTTGAATTATATCTATAAATAATTGTTGTATAAACGTATATCATATAGCTGAATAGAGTAATAAGTTATTTCGATAAGTAAATGTTTAAAAGAATGCAATTAAACGGAAATTTTTATGTTTTTTAACCTATGATACCAAACTATTTCATATCTTAAAAAAAAACTAAATATTTTATTAAAGTTTATAAAACACTTATTTATCTAAATATTTTGATGTTTCTTCTATCCATTTTATATACGTTTGAACGATTTTATGTTAAAATATTTAATCCTATCCATATCTATATTAGAGGAGACGTCGATGCATTTAGGGACGTTTCATCGAGTATCGAGGAAGAGCTGAAATTTAGATATTTTGGTTTCCGAATACGTTCTAACGTAGTATAGCCGAGTTCCCCTTCAAACAGTAACTTTTTTAAGGACTAGATTTCCTAAAGTGTCGTAACCTCGATGTGTAAGTTCCCAAAACCTTAAAAAAAATTTTGTGAAGTCTCGATGAAAAAAATTTTTTTTTCCCAAAAAAATTATGCGATCGGGAACTTGGACATCGAGGTTGCGGCACATAGGGAGATCGAGCCCCTTGAAATAATACTATATGAAGGAATACAGGTTTGAACGCATTTCGAAACAAAAATATCCTCCTAGCATCTCTTCCCGAGATCCGATGAAACGCCACTTAAGGAATCGACTTCTCTCATAATATATTTAGGAATAAATTTGAATTATTTCTATAAATATATTATTGTATAAACGTATATCATATAGCTGAATAGAGTAATAAATTATTTCGATAAGTAATATTAAATACGCTTAAACGATTATATGTTAAAATTTTGTAATAATTTCACTATCTATATTATAGGAGAAGTTCCCGAAGCTTCGAATTTTTTTTCTGAAGTCTCGATAAAAAAAAATATCCTCCAAAAAATTTATGCGATTGGGAACTTAGACATCGAGGTTACGAATATTAGGAATATCAAGCCCTTTGAAATGATACTATACGAAGGACTACTGAGTTTTAATACGTATGAACGTATTTCAAAACTTACATATCTTGTTATTAACTGTTACTGAAGAACTTACGAATTGTCACAAAAGAAAATTGAAATTTAGGAACGTATATCTTAGTTTTTATTTTTTAAAGAAATAAATATATGTATATAGTATATGATCAAATTTTGCTCTGATCGAGATTCATTTATTTATCGAAACAATTTATTTATCATTTTGTTTTTTATTAGTTACCCCAAAAAAATATTTTATTAAAAAAAACGGGATTTAAGGGGAGACTAATTTAAAAAAATAATAATTCCTTTTTTTAAAAATACCAATTAATTATATAAATTTAAACATTTTTTTCGAAATAATTTATTGTTACTTAGATAAAAAACCTTCGGAAACACAATTAAACGATAATGAGATACAACTTTCGACTTCACGGCATCGGACAAGTCTTGCAAAGCACTCTTTTTTGTGACCCGATGACAGTTGGAAGCTCTCTTTATTGTGACCCGATGAATTATATACTGATCAAATTTTTCTCTTTGCGAGATTCATTTATTTATCGTATAAATTTATTGATAATTTTATTTTATTGAATTTAGTTACTCATAAAATTTTTCCTGAAAGAAAACGGGATTTAAGGGGAGACTAATTTAAAAAAAATAATAATTCCTTCTAAAATACTAACTAATTATATTACTTTAAGCATTTATTTTCTAAACTTTTTATTGTTATTTCAATCCACATTATAAACGTTTAAACAATTATATGTTAAAATTTTGTAATACTATTCCTATCTATATTATAGGAGAAGTCGATTACGTAGGGGGCTTTTCTTCGGGTATCTAGAAAGAGCCGATATTTAGATATTTTGGTTTTCAAATACGTTCAAAAGTACTATAGCCGAGTAGCCTTTGAAACAGACACATTTCAAAGGACTTGATTTCAATATTTGTCGCAACCTCAATGTTTAAGTTCCCGAAGCCTCGAATTTTTTTTCTGAAGTCTCGATGAAAAAAAAAATATCCTCCAAAAATTTATGCGAACGGGAACTTAGACTTCGAGGTTACAAATATTAGGAATATCAAGCCCTTTGAAATGATACTATATGAAGGAATACTGAGTTTTAATACGTTTGAACGTATTTTGAAACCTACATATCTTATTATGAGCTGTTACTGAAAGACCTACGAATTGTCACAAATGAAACTTGAAATTTTAGGAACGTATATCTTAGTTTTTTATTTTTTAAAGGAATAAATATTTGTATATAGTATATGATCAAATTTTGTTCTAATCGAGACTCCTTTATTTATCAAATTATTTATTTATAATTTTTTTTTTTTAATTTAGTTACCCTTAAAAATTATTTTATTAAAGAAAACGGGATTTAGGGGAGACTAATTTTAAAAAAAAATAATTACTTTTAAAAATACCAATTAATTATATAACTTTAAACATTTTTTTCGAAATAATTTATTGTTACTTAGAAAAAACCTTCGGAAACACAATTAAAGGAGAATGAGATACAACTTTCGACTTCTCAGCCTCGAACCGAACAAGTCTTGCAAAACTCTCTTTTGTGTGACCCGATGACAGTTGGTAGCACATTTTTTTGTGACCCGATGAATTATACACTGATCAAATTTTGCTTTGCGCGAGATTCATTTATTTATCGTAACAATTTATTTAGAATTTTTTTTTAATTTAGTCACCCCTTAAAAATATTTTATTAAAGAAAACGGGTTTTAGGGGAGACTATTTTAAAAAAATAATAATCCCTTGTAAAATACTAATTAATTATATAACTTTAAACATTTAAAAATTTTTATATCTAAATAGGAGCTCTTCCTCGTGACCCAGTGGAACTTCATAAAAAGAAATTACCTTCTCTTATAATAACGATATTATAATAGTATTAAATTTTATAAACTTATGAGCGTTTAAACACATATTTACAGAAATAACATTTAATTATTTCAATAATTAAGTTTTAAAAATTATTTAATTAATTAGTTCTTCAAATTGAATTATTATTATTTTTTTAATATAGTCTCTCCCTAACTCCCGTTTTCTTTAATAAAATATTTTTTAGGGGTAACTAAATTAAATAAAATATATATATTTCGATAAATAAATGAATCTCGCTCAAAGCAAAAATTGATAATATTCATTTGTTGAATTTTTTTAACAATACTATAGATTAATGTTTTATTCTGAAGATCATCGATCAAAGTTTTATTAATTAAATGATGAAGAAACAATATCTGTTCATAATATTGAAAATATTTGAGTATCCTCGTTCGTTAACTTTATTTTCATTGTGGATATTCTTGTTCGAAAATTATAATACGCTCTTCGTCCATTCGACCGTCCGTCTAGATTTTGCTAGCTTTGAGGAAAATAAAAGGGAAATACGCCTATTGTACAAATTTATTTTTTATTTTTTCACATCTTATTTTATATACACAAATTATTTAAAATTTATTTGATAAATTTAAATTTATTTCAAATTATTTAATATTCAATTTTTATTAAATAATTTTCGAAAGACAATGTGTTTTTTCAACCGTCCGTTTTATTTACACAGTCTAAAAGCATTTTTCTGGAGAGGATTGTTATACAAAAAAGAATAAATCCGTTCCTTTGCTTCAGTTCTGGGCGAAGATACGCAGATGTCCACACACCTCGCTCTAACTCTAAGACCATTGTACGTGCCAATAGTTAGGTTATTAAAATTAGGCAAATACTTTTTCCCGAACTTGTCGCCAATATGAAATTCGATCGGTTTACTGACGTCGGAAAAGCTACACAGTTCGCCGTCGAATATGTTTTGTCCTGTACGACCGCATTTTGCGTGCTTCATTTCAAAATTTTTCGGATTTGGTATTCCTTCTATTCCAATATATAGTGTTTCGTTAGCGAATCTCATATAATGTATTTCATTCTTGCGAATTGTAGTATTGAAAATTCTCGCTCCGTTTAAAAATTCGTCTGGCTTATTTTTCAAATCGTCGTATTTTCTAAAATGGAAATTCAATTTCGACGAACTATGTTTACATGACGCTCGGTCTATAGTCTCGCCTTGAAAATGAAAATGTTTCCCTCGTTAGAAATATAAGTAAAGGACCGCGGCAAAAACAAGGAAAAAGCGGTTGTAAATAGCACCGTAACCACATACTTTCTGCTCTCCGTCATATTTTCTCGGCGTGTCTAACCCGCCCGAGGATGTAGTGAACTAGTAGCAATATCGATATGTTATAATCGACAGTAGCGATCTGTACCATAGTCTCTCGCGCGCAATTAACTTTCCCAGATGCTCTGCATTAATCAAGGTGTCGAGTAATGAAGAAAATGTCGATGATCTTATATCGTTTAAAGAAAGAATGGCAGGATCTGTTATAATATTTTACTATTACATAATTGATATATATTTATTTGATTCAAACCCATCTACCTCTTATATAACGGATAATGATTTCCTCTCTAACTTACATTAAACATATCATACAGAAGAAAAATAAATATCTAATACCAGTCCCTGCAGTCACTATAAAAATAATACACCAACAATAATAACCTAATCCCTAACAATGCTTCGACCTAGTACCACTCGTTGTTAAACTTTATTGCGTCCATCGCCATAAGATGGACTCGCCCGTGATTAAGCTTAATACGCTTTACTCGACGCTGAAAACTATTCATAACCCTAATGAGTTCATGATCGAGGTCCAATCGGACCGTCTGCAGATTATCGGTTGTTGTTCCTGATACGGCACTGTTGACGCACAGCATTTAACCCCGCTGGCACAATATAGGATGAATACTAGTCGATTGCTCGTGTAATCACCACGGCGAGATAGCGAAGTCTTAATGAAGACGAGGACTAACAGATGGCTAGAATCAAAAAAGAAAATGGTCACCAGCGAATAACTTATCACAACCCCCACCCTGGACGTTAAATATTATGCGAGACGCTGTATCGGGGACTCACTTGGTCTATAAAAATGAGTTCCGACAAGAAATAATACAGATACGGACACGCCTTTCAACAAAAAAAAAGGACCACCGCGGAGTGCTAACTTCGAGAAGAAGGGAAAGGATAAATATATTCCCAGATGTCTCTAAGTCTTCGTTTAGTCTGAACCAATTACATTAAAATTATTCTGTAGATAAGAATTTCAGTTCAACCTGAAAAAAGAGCACGAATCCTTTTCGAAACCCCTTTCCTTCCCCGGTATCAGGGAGGAAGAGTTCGGGCGTCGTTCGATCGTCAGTCGTTACGTCGTTCGTCGATCTATGGTCGTTGATTCGGCGACTTCATCGCATAAGGAGTAGGGTTGATTTGTGTTAATACTTATTCGATGTTGTTTGATATTTTCATAAGTAAAATAATATGTACACAATACGATTCAGCCTTTTCTTATTCTAGATAATCTATATCGCGTTCTCGATGCGAATAGTATTTAGACATAATGTGAACATTTACACAAATAATACAAGGTAATAATCGCTGTCGATATACGCGCCGCGTTCAACGTCGTATATTGTTCCTTTTACGACTAAACCACTGATGTATAAATGCATAATGATAACGACCGTAACAAGTTCTAGGGATATCGAAATATAAATATCAAAGAAGCATGCAATATTAAGTTCCCATTGTAGGTTACTAATTATTACGCTCCTTCGGGGTGCATTGAGGGTCGTTAAACCATACCTAACCAATACACGGACCTACACTGGGACGTTCTTTAATTCTGGTAAATGTTGTAGAATGTATTCCCATTCAGTAATTTATTAGAAGATAAGATATAAAGTCTGGTTCTTCTGTACTCGACCAAGTATGTCGATGATCGTCAATGAATTACATAATAATTAATTTTCAAAAAATAGCCAAAAGAAATGATTATAATATATTCAGTCTTTTTATTTTAATATTTAAATTTAGTTAAAAATAACAAAAATAAAATATTTGAGTGTATTTTTATATTTTTCATTTTTAACAAAATATATTTTTTATACGCGGTAAAATACTCACGCAAATTTATCGCAGTTTTTTATTCTTTAAACAAATATAATATCATCATTCGCCCATTCGAAAAAAAAACTTTCTTCAATTTCGAAACATGGCCGATGATCAACCGGGTGTTTCCCACACATCATTACCGTATACTAAAGAAGGTATACCACGCCCCACTAAATTAAAATATTATCAGAATATAGATAAATTGTACGCCAAGAAAAAGAAGAAATTATGGAGACAAAAAGGGCACAAAACTCTTAATTATGTGGCGGATAAAATAAACAAGTTAACAGATTCGAAGGGCGATGGGAGAAAAGAAGATGATCTGATAAAAAAAATGATCGACACGGATAGTAAACTATTAACGGGAATAGACGATTTAGGCGTTTTTGGAAAGAGTTCGCTCTTCGACAAAGATGGCTTTAATATTTTTGATAATGATTATAATAATAAGGGTGCGGACTCGAGAGATTCTTTAATTAATGACGAAAATGATGATGATAATGATGATGATGATACCAATATTGTCAATCATAACGATGAAAACAACAGCGAAGTGAAGGAAAATGAAAGACGCAGCAACGACGACCCTTCTCAACACTCCGCCTCGCCACCTTCGGTTTCGAACGCTGATATCAATAATACGCCAAATAATACGATGGAGGAGGGGACCGAAAGTGGTTCCTCGGCTAGCAGCAACAGCGTTTACCTCTCTCAATCTTCTTTCGTGGATAAATACTTCGATAGCGAAAAAAGATTAAGCACCTATAACAAAGATATGTTTTTAAACGTTTTCCCCATTGGCGATACGATTCACATAAGGCTACCCAAGTCCTCCTCCTCCTCCTCCTCCTCCTCCTCCTCTTCGGAAATAGATTTGAAAAAAATCGTCAGCGATATTAATAAGGAGGCTGGAATGAAGGAACGAGACTCCGAAGTCGTAGCCTTACGACTCGACTTCGACGAAGAAAATGACGGCGTGGGAGTGATCATTCCTCCCCGAATCGCCGATGAAATTGTAACGCTGCTAGGCCGATTGGAAATAAAACTTTTTACGCTCTTGAGCGGAAGAAACGTTTTACCGTTTTCGAACGAGGGTAAAATTCGAAAACTAAGGAGCGACGAGGGGCGATTAAGCTACAGGAAGAAAAGGAAAAATTTAATCGGAATAAAAATCGAAATCGAGAAACTGAAGTCTGAATTGGCGAAGACCCTCGTTCTGCACGCGAATTCCTTTCATTTGGAAATGATGGTCGTGTCGGTTTTGCTAATCAATTACGTTCAAACGTTTCTAGACTTAATTAATTTCTGCCTAGGAGACACTCCCCGCCGAAGAGAAAATTTAGGCGAGAACGTGAACGGCATGCTTATAACTGACGTAATATCTACGACGACGAAGGAAGATAATACGATGAATCAAAGCGTTATCGAGTTTTTATTCAAAATTGTTTTACACTACGTTTGCAAAAAAATGAGTAAACACGAAGGAGAAGATAACGTAATCATATCTCCCGCTGTAATGTCATTCATAAATAATGGCGACGATGGCGCGGGCGCAAAGACCCTCTTAAACGCCGAAATCGAAATCTTTTTAAAAGCCGCCGAGGCGATCGCGCTGCCGCTTATAAACGTAAAACCTAGTGAACGCGGGTTCGAAGTTTACGCGTCCGAAAAGAAAACTGGTAAACTCTTTACCTCTCGAGAAGATTTAATAACGCATAAGGATAACTGCAACGGTCCTTTGAGTACGGGGTTAATTCTGAATTCGTGGACGAAATCCGATTTTAAGAAACAAAAACGACTGAACGAAAATATTCGCAAGCTAGTTTTTTATATAGCGAACAGCAAAATTGCCCGAAAGACGTTCAAAACACTATTGCCGAAAATTGTCAAGTTCGATACGCTGCTGCGGCAGTTTTCGCGCGCTTCCGACGGTGTTGAATCCTTTAGTTCATCATTTTCGCACGACGCCGCGAATAACGAGGCCGATATTATGAGCTCTTTCGAAATGGCGTTTGGGAATTGCGAAGACGACGATTATAGTAGTTTCGGAAGCAGTAGTGACGACGACGACGACGACGAAAATGGAATTGGCGGCGAAGAGAGTGGGCGCAATAGGCGGCGGCGATGGCGTAGTAGTAGTAGTAGCAGCGGGGATGACGCCACTTTTTTCAAAGATCTGCAAAACTATAATATAACGCTGGATCGAGTTAGGTCGTCAAAATATAGGAACCGGACCGTATATTTGGAAAAGGGAAATATTATAGATTTTTTCTGCAGGGAAAATAATAATAATATACTTTCGGGTTGCGTAGTATCTTCGGGTCCGGACCGTTTTCTTTTCGCGGACGTGGAGGCGGCGATAATGGGCGCCCGATTAAAAAACGCTCTCGCGGGAAGCAGGAATTTAAGCGCCGAAAAAGCCCGAAGCGAATTTATAAGTCCTCGCGTGTTCGATCGCGTTCACGATCCCAGGACGAAGAAAGCCTTAAAGAAATATATGATATCTTTGGTTACTCTGATGCGACACGGAGGAAGAACTTTGCGATACGTATTGCGAGAATGGTTATTGAGAGATAAGAGTATCGTCTCCGCGGAACTATACGACGCTTTAGTCGACGACTACGAATTTATTAATTCGAATTTTATGGACCCCAACTTGATTAATTTCACGGAGAATTTATACGGCGTGACTCAAAATCTGAAAAGCCAAAAAGTAAATAAGACTCTCAAGATTATTTCCGAAAAAATTAAGGCGCTCACGAACAAAGACGACGACAACGACGACGAAGGCGCGACGTCCAAAGTAGATCCCCAACTTTCCGCGTCGGGTCCTATAGAACTGAGCGAATCGCTGCGCCGTTTTTTCACGTACGTTCATATGGCTCTCGAAACACCCACTATCGAATTAGCGGTGGAAGGGGAGAATGACCGAGACTCGGTAACTTATTTTCGAGAGATAAAAAATTCTTTCGCGGGGATAGAACCTTTCGCCGTTAGCTGGATTCGTAAAATTAGAGAAAATACCCCCTTCGAAATGTTTAAAAAAATAACTATTCCCGATTTTTTAAAGGTTTATTCAGAAATTATCGCCTGCGTGATCGCTTTTTCTATGCACGATAGCGCGACAAATATTCCCCACGAAACGACGATGATAAAAATGGAGAAAGTCGAAGGAATCGTCGATGGCGTCATTAAAGCTATCGGCGATACAACCGCTAAGATCCTGGAAACGAATAAAGTAATTCTGACGTTGCCGCTGTCCGCCATGGCTTTAAAAAACCATTCTTGTTTGACCGAAAGGGGTTTTCACGATGTCGTCACCGATTTAAGGGGTTTCTTAAGTTTACCTCCTAGAGCAACAGCGAAGAAAGCTGATGATGATGATGATGAGGATGGTTCGGGGAACGACGCTAGCGTCGTATTTTCTAAGATTAAGAATAATATTCCCGGCTACCGGGAGTCGGATTACGCGAAAAACGAATTGGAAAGGTTCAATATACTAAAAAACGCGGATGTGAAAATGACGATGGGGTCAATATTAAAACCCCTCACGAAAATGAATTATAAATCCGAAAAAATATACTACAGTCTTAAAGAAAATCGTTACGTTGAAGAGAACGAAGGACCCGTCGACGACGACAACGACGACGACGACGACAACGACGATCCCTCCTCTTATTCCGTCGTGATTAACAGTGACGAGAAAATAGCCAATGCCGCGAAACGGTTTATTCGGAACCCCGGCGAGTTCGTCGCGTTCTATCAGGGTGACAAAAGCGTATCTTCTTTGATAGGTGGCGTTCACCAGGGGAAGTGGGTCGCCAACACTATCGATAATTACGCGTACAATTACATTTCGCCGGTCGACGAAAGTGAATTAAGAAAGATCGACGTTGGTAAAATAACTAACGCTATGGGTTGGAGCGACGATAAGCAGCAACAGCACGAGCAGCTGCAAAAACGGCAGAATACTTCTTCGACGTCGACGTCGACGTCTACGTCATCGCCTTCATCAAAAATGATCGCCGTAATCGCCTCCAAGCTAGATACAGTTTTAAAGGACGCGATCCATAAAATCAGAATAGTTATTACGAACGCGTCCGAAGTATCGAACCTCGTATTAAATTTTAGCGACGACGTTAACGTTAAAAATAAAGCAAAATCTCTCTTGAGAAAACTGAAAAATATAAATAAAACGTATTACGAACACTTGGATTGGTCGTTGAATTACGAGGACGGGTATAGACCGAATCGCGACATCATTAACAACAGCAGCGGCGGCGGCAACGACCCTTCTCTTCCACCTCCTCCTCTATATTTTCCGTTCATCGACGATTTGATCGGTAAAAGGAAACGCCGTCGACATTCTCCTTTCGACAATTTAAGCATTAAAACTCGCGATTATTTCGGTGATCGTAGTGATGACGACGAAGACGGTGACGACGTCGTGGGAGAAGGCGAGGGGGGCGAGGGTTTCGAGGGAGGCGATGAAGACCACGATTTGTTCGATAGCGGTATTGGATTTCCCCTAAATCGTCGTAAGCGGCGGCGCTCAAAGTTCGAGATAGATAAGGATTGCGTTCTGAAATCCGAAAGTCGCGCGGTATTACCCGGCAGCGTTAAGGCGTCGATAAATTCCATCGCTCCGGACGATATGTTGGAGTATTTAAATTCCGCCGACGAATTGCTCAACAAGATTTCGTCGAGTTTAGAGAAACTACGGCAACATCAGGTTAATAATTATAGAGATCACGAGCGCATGTACGAAAAAATTAGCCGAGTTTTGAATTTCGAAGCGGAACATAACGGATTATTTAAGAACGCCCCCTTTTTCAATTCGAGATATTTCTTCGTAATACGCGAATTTTTAAAGAAAGATCGTAATAATCAACCTTCGCAAAGAATTTCTGCCCAACTAACGACGCCTCTCTATAAATTGATGTCCCTAATGGGGTGTGATCCTTACGTTTACGAATACGTAACGCCCAAAATTTGCGACCTCGTGGGCGAAGAGAAAGTGATAGAAACTTTGGTAACGAATTACGTACAAGGCGGCGGAGAAGTTCTTTTTTCGCATTTGATAGAAGAGATAATAAAATCCGGCGCGCATTTTAACGCTGAGGATATCGAGGTGCTACAAAAAATACGAAAATGCGCGGGAAGCATTGACGCTCAACTTAAAAAGTTAAAAGTTTCCGATGGAAATAAAAAAATGAAAAAGAAAAAAAAGGGAACGAATCAACTGGTAAACGAACAAGTTCTCGTTTTTTTGGAGCGAAGAAAACATTTTTCATCAGGCGCGGAGCTGTACGACGAAGATTACTCATCAGACGATTGTGGCAGTTGTACTAGTAGCGGTAGTAGTAGAAGCGAGAATGATGGCGAAAGTGATAGTGATAGTAGTGGCAGCAGTGGTAGCAGTAGCAGTGGCAGCAGTTCGAATGACGAGGATGGTTTTAGTAGTAGCGGAAACGAGAGTGGTGTAGACGAGGAGAGCGCGGAAGATGCTATTCTTCAAAGAAGAAGAAGAAGAAGAAGAAGGAATGTTTTGATATCTGATGAATTTGCGGCTGGGTTTGCGAGTTTCGGGTTTCGTGATATCAAAGAGAATTTATCTCATCTTAAAAAAACTATAGAAACCAATCAAAGTAACTACGAAAAACTGTTGAAAGGTTTGCGCGACTCGATTTATACCGCCGACAGTGAAGAAAACGCCACCGATTGGGAAAACGTGTTTCGAGTCGTTTGTTATTCCGATGAAATCGATAAGACGATTACCCAGTTAACGCCGATAATTAGAGAAGCCTATAAAAACGCCAACATGTTATGGAACGATTATCTTCCCAGTTTCACGGATAAAACCATGAAAATGATTTACGGCGATGATGACGAAAGAAGAAAAAGCACGGTCGTCAGTAGCTGGACGCGATTTTTAAATGGCGGGAAAGGAACAGGGGGAGAAGGGGGAGGAGAAGAAGTCTCGGGGAACGGTGAAGAGGAAGATATAAGCGGCGATGAGAGAATAAAGTATTTTGATCTTTTAACTATCGAAGCTTCGTCGCTGGTTAAAGATTTCGACCGAAGTTTACATAAACGGTTAAATAATTACGTCAAATCTATGAAAAATCTCGACAAATCGCTCCAAAATTTAGAAAGTGGTTTAGTAGATCGGAAAGTGAAGAGCTTGAAGAAAGTATCGCCCTTGAAAAATTTGGAAAAGAAACGATTAGATTTCGTATCGCATTTGATTAATCTTCACGATCCTATGGTGTTCGTGAATACGAAAATGAATACGCAAAGTATCGTACCGTCTTTAATACTAGCCAAAACGTTAAATTTTAACCTGAACGGGCTCGGCCGATACGCGGATATGGACGCGAAGTTGGACGCCGTAAATCAACTCCATTTGGGCGGCGGAGGCGGTTTGAAATCGATGGAGCATAATCCCATTAGCGAAATAACCGCCGCGTCGATGATGATGATAGACTTTAACCGGAATAATCAAAAGTATTCCGAAAATCCCCTTTTGGATCTTACTCTTTCTTCGGCTAAAAGATCATTCGGGGGCAACGACGTCGATAGCTACGGTCGACGGTTCGAAGAGCCCGAAATTCCCTTGTACGGAGTAATCGACGTTTCGAGCGAAAAAAATTATCTTGAGTCGATGATTTTTCACGACGTCTTCAAAAAACACCCGAAGCATTTCGTCAAATACGTTTCGCGACTATGCGGTGACGGTGATGAGAGGAAGCGCTTAATTTTAAAATACTTTCGAACTGAATCGCCTTTAGGACCCTTTTTAACGGGACCTAATCCCCGATCGACGCCGGGGGCAGTAGACGACGACGATGACGATTACTACAACTACGTTTCCAGAAGAAAGCGCGAACCGGAAAATTTTTTGCTGACATCCGCGTATTGCAATATGTTCGGGAGAATTCCGTTCATCGTATTTCTGGCGAATTCGAAAGGAGAACCCGTTCTCAAAAATATTAAAATTATGTCAACCGATATCAGGAATCTTAAGAAAAAGTATTTCGAAGACTCCAATTCTTGCCTAGAGTTGTTGGAGACTCTCGACGCGACGCCGATGCAGGAATTGCAATACGCCCATTCCAGTCACGCTTTTATAAAAATTTCGAAAAACTTTTCAAAAATCACTTCGGAGTTTAAAAGAAGTTTCCAGTACCTGCAGCATTTGAAAAGCTTGGGCGAAAGCGTGGGCTCTCTATGTTACGATTGCAATTCGATTCTCGTGTTTTTGAGGGAAAGCGATTTCGCTAAAGAGTATTTCCACAAACTATTTTTAAAATATAAATATTGCGTCCTTGATTTAAAAGATGCCCCGCGAGAAGAAGAGGAGGAGATAGATCAAGTTTTCACGACTCTTTCCGAGTCGCTGGATAAAATGACGGTAAATTTCTCTACCCTATTAAAAGATACCGCCGAAACCATTTCTATTATCGAAAAAAATATCGAACAGAAAAGGTTCAAACTCGAAAAATTCATCTATCGAACGGAGAATAGAACCTTCCTCGAAAACTATGTGTCCTGGAAAACCGTTTTGAAAGTTTCCGAAACGGGTCTCGACGGCTCTTACTTTCCCCTTTTCGCTAACCGGGCGATGGCGTTGTACAGAGGAATGACGCGAGATGATAAGAATTCGCTCGTTCACAAATTTAGAGAAAATTTGTTAAACGCTTTCCGGAGAAATAACGCGGGTCCCATTTACGACACGAAATCGATAATGATGATGAATCAAACGAACAGCGCCGCCTCCTCGGTCCTCCCAGAGAATTTCAATTCGTTCCCGTCTAATCGAAAATCGTACCTCGTTTCCAATATTATAGGAACGCCGAGAGATAATAATAATAATAATAATAATAATCGCAACCAATACGACGACGACGACGACGACGACCATCATCGCGTTATCGACATTTGCGGATTTAGTGGCGGTGCGTCTATTAATAATAACCCTTTGAATTTAGGGACGGTGGAATTCGAGTTATCCAGCAAGCTTATCGAAAGGTTTTCCAATTTGTCGTTCCTCACATCGAACACACGAGTGATTCTGGATCAATTTATAGACAATTCGTTGTCCATTCAATTCCAAAAGCAGAATAACGATTCGTCTTTTTCTTCTCGTTCGCGGGGTCTAAATTTCGATTCGCCGTACGCGCCCGGATTGGAAGATGCGTCGTCTTACGGTAAGCCGAGAGATTTAAATTCGTATTATTACGCTCCGCACGTCATGAAGGACTTCGCGACGATTAAAAAGCTTTTCGACTTCGTCGAAGACGCGGAAAGCGCGTTGGAGCGGCTTCAAAATCTAGAAACCGAAAGCACTTTGTCCGATACGAGCTATTTCGACGTCGGTCGATCTGAAATTCAGTCGAGCGTAACTAATTTCGATCGCGAATTCGAGAAGTTGAGCGTGTACTCTTCTTCTTCGACCATTACCGTCGATAATTACCCCGTCGATTCTCTTCAGGAAGCGATTTCTAAATATTTCAAAATTTTTACGCGTTTTTCGGAATTGATAGACGAGATCGAAGAGCAAATTAAAATCATTTTCGAAAAAAGGAACGAAGATCAAAGAAAATCTATAAAAGAAGGGTGGGAGGATAATAAACGGAAGATAGAAGAAGATCTTTCTTCCGAGGATAAGAAATTAAGGGATAGGCAACTAGAGCTCATAAGCGCTCAGAACGAAATAGAGTCTAAAATATTGGTGGTA
>JABUQX010011468.1:0-10000 GCA_015478945.1 Trachelipus rathkii | reverse complement strand
CGTGATATGAAATAATTTTTAAGAAAAATTGTAAAAAAGAAAGAGAAAATTATACGAAATTATTGTGTGAGAAAGAAAAAAAAAAATTGGAGACATAGATAGAGAGATAGATAGATAGATAGATAGATAGATAGATAGATAGATAGATAGATAGATAGATAGCTAGATAGATAGATAGCTAGATAGATAGATAGATAGATAGATAGATAGATAGATAGATAGATAGATAGATAAATAGATAGATAGATAAATAGATGGATAGATAGATAGATAGATAGATAGATAGATAGATAGATAGATAGATAGATAGATAGATAGATAGATAGATAGATAGAAATAGATAGATAGATAGATAGATAGATAGATAGATAGATAGATAGATAGATAGATAGATAGATAGATAGATAGATAGATAGATGAAAGAAAAAGTGAAAGAGAAGAGTAGTAAAAGAGAAATAAAATGAAAGAGAAGAGTAGTAAAAGAGAAATAATAGAGGAGTGAGATAAAGATAAAAAGAAAGAGAGGAGAGAAAGAGAAAGTTTTCCTTTGGACGTTGTTGCATCGCTTGTAATTAATTTCGTCTCTTCGAAGACAACGATCAAAGAGTGAAATTTTCGCCTCTTTTCGAAGCCTCTTTTCACTTCATTTTATTACACTTTTTACCAAGGAAACAAAGTGAGAAAGTTTTTCCTTTTCTTTTTCTTTATTTGCTTCCTTCTTTCTTCCTCCTCCATTGATAAGGAAAATCAATAGAACGACGATGGAATATTTGTCTTTCCTATATTCCTTGTCAAAACAAGTGATAATGGCTTAAAAACGGATGTGCAAATCTTCCTAAATAGAACCAAGTCCATTCGATTTTATTAATTAAAATTAATACTCTCTTTTCTTATATTTCAATATACCATTATTATTATTATTATTTATTATTATTATTATTATTATTATTATTATTATTATTATTATTATTATTATTATTATTATTATTATTATTATTATTATTATTATTATTATTATTATTATTATTATTATTATTATTATTATTATTATTATTATTATTATTATTATTATTATTCAAGGGAAGAATTATGATTGGAGGTTTCGTCGCGATCAGGACATATGAAGATCCTGTTCTCATGGTTATAGGGTGACAGGGTTAGCAACCAGGTTCTTTCCTTTTTGCTTGAATTACTCTTGGTCCAGAGTTGGTATCTTATGCGCCTGAGAGAAATTCTCTGGAGAGCTCTGGGAGAACGAGTTTTGAAGCCCAATGGGAGAAGATGCTAGTTCTACTGAATGGGAGAAAACCCTATACCTGAGAGTGTTTAACTCGAGGACTGGCGTCCAAACCACTGAGCTGAGAAATGGCTTTCTGGAGTGTTCTAGGGTTAAAAGTTTTGGACCAGAAGGAGAAGACGTCTGGACCTATCTGACAGGGCGAAAGCTTTCCTGGGAGTGTTATATATATAATATATATATATATATTATATATACTATATATATATATATATATATATATATTATATATATATATATATATATATATATAATATATATATATATATATATATATATATATATATAATATATGTATATATTATTATATATAATATATATATATATATATATATATATATATATATATATATATATATATATAATATATACTATATATATATATATATATATATATATATATATATATATATATATATATATATATTTCTGACATTGATTTCTTGTTAAAAAAAACAAAAGAGTAATGGAAAAAAAACTGTGAAAAGAGTCTTCAAAACGAGGAGAAAATTTCACTTTTCAATAGTTGTCTTCGAAGACACGAAATTAATTGCAAGCGACCCAAAAATAGACAAACGAAAACTTCTCTTTCTATTTCTCTTTCTTTTTTTTCTTTTCTTTCTTTTTCTCCTCTTTCTTTCAACACTTTACTGTCTTTTCCTCCCTCCTTTCTTCCTGATCTTCTCTTTCTCTCACTTTTCTATTCCTCTTTCTTTATGTTTCCATCTCTTTCTCATACCTTTCTTCTTTTTTCTTTCTATTGTCTCTTTCCTTCTCTCTCTCTCCTCCTTTTCTCTCACTCCTTATCTTCTCTTTTTCTTTTCTCTTACTTTTCTTTTTCTACTCATTTCATTCTATCACGCCTCTTCTCCTTCACTTTCTCTTTCTCTTCTCTCTTTCAACCACCAGTTCACTTTTATTCCTAATTATCCTATCTTTCACTTCTCTTCTCTTGCTCTTCTTTCCTCTCTCTTTCTTTCAATGCTTTTGAAGTTCAGTATAAAGTTTGCACCTTTTAGCTCGTTTTACTTAAATCGGGATCAAAAAACATTGTGTACCCCGCAACTCACAGCAAACCAAAGATTATCAAAGATAGGTGTCAAGAATCTCAATTGGTTTCCTTTTCAATCCTTGAAGACTAAAATAAAAGGTTTAAAAAAAGGTTTAATTGAAAACGAAAAGGATTAAAACTTGTCAACTTTCTTCTCTGAGAAATAATAAAATATTTTTGGAATTTTATTTTTTTCTCTCAGTTTTTTTTTCTAGAATGTTAATAGTTATTCTTAGAACTTCTGCAATGAAGTTTTGAAGCTAAGTAAGACTTAAAAGCGTGAGGTCAGGTCACAGGAGGTCAAATAGTCTTTTGAAGGTTTGGCACTTGAACAAGAGGAAATTGAGAAACAAAACGATATCAGATTTGTAAAAGAGAAAACTCACCTCGGAGGAAAACTGTTTTAACAACATTTGAAACAATAAATTTGTATTTTAAATTCTTGCAAAACTTATTCGGATTAAATTGAAAACAAATTACAATAATAATAATAATAATAATAATAATAATAATAATAATAATAATAAATAATTAGTAATAATAATAATAATAATAATAATAATAATAATAATAATAATAATAATAATAATAATAATAATAATAATAATAATAATAATAATAATAATAATAATAATAATATTACACACACACAGAATAACAACTATGAATGCCTACCGAAGAGGTTTTTGGTAAAATACTCGCCCCTCATGTGTTTTAGCAAACGTAATTTATGTTAATTTTTTAGGCAAAACCAATTCAAAACTTAAACGAACTTCACAATTTCTCACCTCTAGGCATAATGTCTGATGATAAATCAATGAGCGCGAACATTCTGCAAACTATAAAGTAAGCAATTTAACCTTTAAAACCAACTATGATTTCAACCCACTACAATATATATATATATAGCATATATATATATATATTAATATACAGTTGGAAGAAGCATAGCAGCGCGAAGAGCATGGTTGCTGGCTGGCTGATGTTGCTGGCATATGATATAGCAGCGCTATGAAGCAGAGTTGCTGGCTGGCTGCTGGTTAAGGAAGATATGAGTTGGAAGAGCAGCATATAGCTGATATTGGCGTTGGCTATATATATATATAATATATAGGACCCATAAACCCATTCCACAAAAATGGTTTAGTATTGGAAAGGTTGGTAATAATTTTATAGCAAAATTAAAATTAAAATTGATTTGCTATAAAAGAACTTATTTTTTTTTTTATTTCGTATTTAAATCCATTTATTTTCCAATTCATTTTATTTAATTTTTTACTATATATATATTAGAGCATATATATATATATATAAGCATAGAGCAGCAGCATATAGCAGAGCAGCGGGTTGTTATGTTGGCTGGGTTATAGCAGCAGTGTTGTTAAGGTTGTTGTTGCGCAGCAGGTAGCAGAGCATATATACAGAGCATATATATATATATATAGACGGTCAGATTTTTTTAAATTCTCACAGTATGTAGCTAGAGAACGGCAGGTCCTACAGTAAAACAAATTATATATTTGGAATCAGCCGAAAATTTAAGGATGGGGATTTAACTTTTTTTTTTTTTTTTTTTTTTGAAGTAATTTTTTTTTTTTAACTAAAGGAATCACTCCAGGGTAAACCGCAAAAGATGGCAGGAGTCGGGGTCTGTCGGTCGACGACGGGGGGGACTAATCTCCCCTCCGGGGATGGTCCTCCGGAACCCCCGCTTCTTGGTCTTTGGGTGTCGCGTTCCTCCGACCACTCCGGCATGAAACGTCCCCACCTCTTCGGGTCCCCCGTCGGTCGAGTCCCCTTACCAGGAATATTTGTTTTTTTTTGGAAATTTAAGTTTTTTTGGGGCTCGAGCCGACGGGGGGACAGAGGGGGACGAAGTCCTACCCCGGAGGGATGGTCGGAGGAACCCCCGCGACACCCAAAGACACCAAAGGGGGTTCCGAGCTCGGAGTGGGGATTAGTCCCCGTCGTCCAATCGGAGTGTCGAGACCCCTGACCTCTGTCATCTTTGGGAGTGGTTACCCTAGGGTATTCCCTTTAGTTAAAAAAAAACTTCCTCAAAAAAAAAAAAAAAAAAAAAGTAAACTCATCCTTAGAATTTTGGCCGATTCCAAATATGACTTGGTTTTACTGTAGGCCCTGCCGTTCTCTAGCTACATACTGTGAAAGCATAAAAATCTGACCGTCTGAGGTGAAGAGATGAGAGAGTATAGCATAGCAGCAGAGCAGCAGCAGCATATATATATATGAGCAGCAGTGAGCAGTTGTTATGTATATATAGGAGAGTTATTGTTGAGCAAAGATATATATATATATATGTTATATATAGTGTTACATACTCTATATAGTATATATATATAAATCTATATATATATAGAAACTTTATATTCTGTTAAAATGGCTTCCTAAAAAATTACTATTTTAACATTCTTCACAAAATTACTCTAGAGTTCTCTTTTATAGCAAATCGAATTTCTTAATTTTTTAATTTGCTATGTACCATTACCAACCTTCTTCTCCACAAATTATTTTGTGGGGGCGAGGCTTACCATGTCCTTATATATACATAGCAGCAGCAGTTAGCAGCAGCAAAGGTTAAGCTGGCGGTTGCTGGTTGGCATGGCGGCGTGCCATGGTTAGCATGCTGAAGGCTGATGGCTGGCTGGTGCTGGCGTGCTGGTTGCAGCAGCGAGGCAGCGCAGCATAGCTGCGCCAGCGGCAAGCGCGTCAGCAGGCTGTTGTTGCAAGGCTGCTGGCTGGTTGCTGGCTGTTGTTGGCTATGAGCGCACATACATATACTATTACATACATATATATATATTATATATATATTATGCTGCTGCTGCTGTTGTTAAGCATATAGCATATATGTGCTGAAGGCGCGAAGAGCGCTGGTTGCTGCTGGATATATATGTTATAAGGTTGCTGTTGAGCATATATTGTTGCTGTTATTGCTTCTGTAGCTGGATTTTATAATAGCTAGTATTACCAAACCAAATTTAAACATATTTCAAACACTTATTAGCCGACTAGTTTCGGGTCAGAATACTTCTTCCCATTTTTAAGTTATTATTAATATAATAAAAATTCTTAAGTAAAAATATTATAAAATGCCATTATTACTAAACCAATATAAAAGTTAAAAATAAATAAATCATATAGATAAATTAATATTACAATATCATATAGTAAAGAGTTCTGATTTAAACAAAATCTCAATTTCAGTATTAAAAGACAGCAAAATTTCTAGATTTTCTTCATTTGCTAATGGTTTGAGATGCCAAATAAG
This sequence comes from Trachelipus rathkii, assembly GCA_015478945.1. Classification (NCBI taxonomy): domain Eukaryota; kingdom Metazoa; phylum Arthropoda; class Malacostraca; order Isopoda; family Trachelipodidae; genus Trachelipus; species Trachelipus rathkii. The sequence continues at coordinate 4,363 of JABUQX010011468.1, read as the reverse complement.
CTATGATTCTAACAATGAAGATCGGGTTCCTCAGTTTGCGACAATATTCCAAAATTGGTATCCTGTATATGGTGGCCTTCCTGAAGAGAATGAAAGAATCTTAAGTTTATTCATATATATATATGGAGCATGGGTTATGCTGCGAGCGCAGCAGCGCATATAGCATATATAGCGGCTTTAGTGAGCCCAAAAAATATTAAAAAGGCAGCATATATATATATATACAGCAGCAGCAGCAGCAGCATATATATATAGTAGCAAGGGAAAGAAAGCAGCAGCTACAAAGCAGTAGCTATGTATACAGAGATATAAAGGGAGTATATATAGCAGAGATATAAAGCTGTGAATATCTGATGCTTATGCCTGTAATTGAGTGGTTACTGGAGGTAATATTTTTCATAGTATCAGTAAAGCCATCATTGGATGCATAGGTTTCTGTATAGCAGTCAAAGGTCAGAATCCTTTATATATACGAGCATGTCTGCATGCGAGTATGTCTGCATCCACTGCTTCCACTGCTGCTGTTATGCGTATCTTCTTATGCGTATCTGCGTATCTCACCCGCTACATTAACCGAACTCGAAAGATACGCACAACAAAGCCGCCGTGGAAGCAGTGATGCAGACATGCCTCTCGCAAAGGGGTTGGGGGACGAGTTTGACTACCGTGGCAACATATATGCCGTGCATCCACAGGCGGGACATATTGAAAGCACCTTTGATTTGGTATGAAAAATATCTTATGCTTAGTATTGTAACATAAACTTAATCGCAGATTTCTATGTTCAATAGTTTTCATAATAAACTCTTTTCAAATCGGATGATTCTTTTGAAACATGCCCTGTAAGGCAGCAGCGATAGCAGCAGCAGCAGGCGGCAGCAGGCAAGCAGCAGCAGCAGCTATATATATATATAGCAGCAGTTATATATATATATATATATATATATATATATGCTATATATATATATATTATATATATATATATATATATAAATATATACAGTTAGCAACATAGCAAGAAGGGTTGCTGTTGCTATATAAGGCTAAGGCTACAGCAGCTGCTGCTGCTGGTTGCTGGCTATATATATATATATATGCTGCTGCTGGTTGCTAATATGGTTATGTTGGTACATATACATATGCTGCTGTTGTTATATATGTTGTTATATACATAGCAGCGTGTTATATATATAAAGAAATATATATAGTTATAGTGCTATATATATATATTATTATATATATATATATATATATATTTAATATTATATATATATATATATATATATATATACATATATATATCAGTGGCGAGGCGTGACATTTTCCAGCAGTCATCGCTACAGTTCCCGGTTCTTATCATTATATATATAGCGCGAGCAAAGGCAGTATAGCAGATATATATAAGCGTTGGCAGGCGTTGAGCAGAGAGCGAGCATATATATATATATATATATATATATATATATATATATATATGTATATATATATAATTATATATATATATATATCTCCTGTGGCAAATCATTCCAAAATTTAACAACTCTATGCTGTAAGAATGATTTCTTATATCAAGATGGCATGCTTTCTTCTTAATTTTTCTTTGTTAGTTCCCTGGTCTCCCGTCCGTGCTCTACCATGAAGAATTTATTATCTCCGGTATTATCAATGATGTAAAAATTCTTTGTAGAATTGTATCATGTCCCGTCTGAGAAATCGCTTTGTACTGAAAACATTCCTAACTCCTTCAGCCTCCTCATCATCGCTCTTACCATCAAACCCAGAAATCATCCTTTGTTGCTCTACTTAACTTTCTCTAAAGCATACCCAAGTCTTTCTTTAAATAAGGGGCCCAAACTTGTGCAGAATACCTATTATTGGCCCAACATGTTAAGGGCCAGTTTACTTATTACTTTTCTCGTGTAAACAACACAGGATTTATCATGCCCAGTGATCTTATTAGGCTTCTTATTATTTGCCTCCAAACATTGATTAGCTACTTTCAAATTACTGCTTAATACTACACCTGCTTTCCTTTTCTTGGTTCACACAGACTCAAGCCATCCCCATTCATATCGTTAAAGCTTTTATTTGAGAAACCTAGGTGAAGAACCCTACCTCTTTACTATAAAAATTCATTTGGACACTTATTCGCCCACCCAAGAAGTTTATCAAGACCATTTGAATCTTTATACATCCTACACTTTTCCTAACTGAGGGGTGGTCACTTTTGGCATCATCTGCAAACTTAGAAACCTTGCATTTAAGTCCATGGTCTAAATCACTTATATATATATGAGAAACAATAGTAACCCCAGCTTTTAACCCTGTGGGACACCACTCTTCACTATTTCATGATGACTTATTGCCATTTAGTTGTACACTGCTTTCTATTCCACAACTACTCTTTTTAATTCAACCAATTCCTGAATTATCATTCCTTTGACCTATGTTTCTCACCACTCGTCCTTTCTCTCTATAAATACACCATTTCCGCTCCTATTGGTAAATCTGACCACAACCTTATATTCTTAATTTTAAGCTTCTTTCCAAACAGCTCCATCCTTCCATTTTTTTCTGGCACTTTGGATCGGGCCGATTAAATTTGCGTCGATTCAAGACTATAATTGAATGACTGCTTGACTCTGATGACGCTTCGGCTTCTGCCACTATAGTGGGAGCTGTAATGGGATGGGCAGGTTCATTCCTTCTTCGACTAAATCTTTCTCTCTCCCCTCATAACCATGGTTCACCTGTACTAGAAATTTCGGCCATTCAGGCTAGGAGATTAGCGCGTACTGGAGTGGAAGGCCCTCGTTCTCCTATCACCTCTCACCACCACTCAGCTGGAAATCGTTGTAGGGATACTCCAGAGCAAAGCGGGCTTTCATCAAACGAAAAAGCGCTAACTCTCCTACTAACAAATCTTTCTAGCCTCTTGCCAAAAACATCTCTAACAATTTCTTTAAATCACTCCACTTATTCGATCTGATGGCTCTGTTGCTAACTCTCCAACTCGAAAGGCCAATTCTTTCGGCCTCTATTTTCTCCTCTCTTAACTCAACCTTTGACTTTATTCTTGGCATTCCTCCTCCTTCTCCTTCTCCTAATCAGGTGTCCTATGTCTTTACTCAGGATACATTTTTGATCGGGCACACGTTCTTCCGGAGATCTATGAAGTTAGAAGGTGGTGGCCCTGGATGGCATTCTCGAGTTTTGAGAATGTGTGTTTACGTGCTGACCTTCGCCCCTTGTTCAATATATTCTCTGTCTCAATACTAGCATTTTTCCTCAGGTTGGAAGCAAGCACGCACATGTCCAAACCTATTCCGAAAAAGGAAGTCGCTCTGATCCTTCTTAACTATCGCCCTATAGGTTTCACTTGTATTCTATCTAAGATCTGAGACTTCTTAACTCTCACCTCTTAGGCCATCTGGAATCTCATTCTCTTCTTTCTTTCCGATCGCCAGTGCGTACGGCTTTCGGCGTTCAAGGTCTACTGGCGATATACTTTCCTATTTAACCTTATTTAATCGATTTATGGTTTTCCTCTCTCTAAGAGCTACGGGGAGACTTGCGTGGTGGTGCTCGACATATCAACATACCCAGCATTTGACCGGGTATGGCACGCGTCACTGCTCTCCGCTCCTTTGGGTTTCTCTCTCCTTCTCTTTAAGCTATGTCTAGCTTCATGTCGTGCTCAATACCGGATGTGGTTGATGGAGCGACTTCTTCTTTTTCAGATGTAGTGGTGTTCCTCAGGGTTCGGTCTTACTCCTACTTTATTCTTTACTTTTCATAAATGATCTTCTCACCTGCACATCTTTTAACTCTCTTATCCACTCTTATGCCGATGACTGACCCTTCATTCTTCAACCTCATTTCAATTCTGCTCCTTCTTTACTTCTAGAATTGCATCTTCGTCTTAATCTTTCCGATTTCTTTCTCGTTCAAGCTGATCTGGATAGAATTCCTCGATTGGGATCGTCTCAACCTTATGAAATTTGGATTTTTTAAAAACTCAACTTCTACAAATCTCCCTTTCAAACACCTTCTAACTTTCCTATATCTTCGACGGTTCGTCTCTCCTGTTGACAATAGAAACATCCTTGGGCCTTAACATAAACAAAAACTGTCTTGGAAACCTCACATCACAACGGTTGCTGGGGGCGGCTTCAAAGAAACTGGGAGTTCTGTTTAGACTGCGAGACTTTTTTCCTCTTCTCAGTTACTTCAGCTACACAAAGGGTCTCATCCGCCCTGTATGGAGTACTGTTTCATATCTTTAGCGGCGCACGAAAAACGCAGCGTTTCACGATAAATGCGAAAACGGTTAAACACCATCTGATCCGGAACGAAGTACAAC